>UELX01003596.1:0-22461 GCA_900480035.1 Eupelmus urozonus
GAGAAGAAAAAAAAATGTATTTCTTTATTTAAATTTAATTATTTTTTCAGGTTTAAACTGAGTCCTGATACCTTAAGAAGTCAATGTTTTTAAATTGATATGTAGAACGGGTTTTTATATGTTTTAATATACTTTTGATGCAATAGAAAATCGTTTAGGTGAACATTTCTCGATTTGACTTCAATTCAATGGGTGACGAGCCCCCGACGTGTTGAGGGTTGCTTTGTGTAATTTGATTTTACAAAATTGCGAAGCAGTAGATATGTTTTTCTTCTGTTCGAGGTGGTTTGAATTAAGTTAATGTATAAATTGAAAATCCTGATGAATATTAATTTACAAATGATATAATTTGCCTTTTTTCTGTGTAGATTAACGTATTTACTTTAATCTTTTTGAGTTTTTAATAAGGAAGCTTTGTATCCCTTCCAAAAATTGGAGTGTACTAGTAATGAATTTCTTAAGGGTTGCCAATTTTAGTTTCAAGATAATGGTGCGTTATTTAAACGCTTTTGCTAATTATTTACTTCACGTGTTAATTACAACTAAAGTAGAAATAATTTTTTAGGATAAACAAGCATATTACTCGCTTAACTTAAGTACAAAATTGGTAGTCCTACAAAATAAGATTTTATTTACAAAGTATATAAGCTGTGTAATTCCAAATATATGTTTCTTTCTTGAAAAATTATGTCACTTATTAGTCACAATATTCTAAATATTTATGTTATAGAAGCCAAAAAAAAAAGATTATAAAATTAGACAAAAAAGGTTTCGATTTAAGCTTTAGTTATATATCATAGATAAATAAACAACAAACTCTTTGTGTAATTAATACACAACTTTCTCTTTTAATTTATAATTGCTTTGTGTAAAGTGTATGTAATCGAGTTTCATTACACAGTAAATTAAACTACCGAAAGTTTATATAAAAGTAGTTTTTCTGCTGCTATGAAGAGTAAATTGAACATAAAAAAGAAAAATATTTGATTTGATTAAATATATTCAATAGCTTTACTGACATATTCCTTGCATCAACGTAAAGAGTGAATGATCTTCACGACACAAAATTGAATAAAACTTAATCATCGGAATTTTTATCTTATAGATAGACAAAATTATTATATCACATATTTCATTTTCATCGCATTCGATAAAAACTACAAATCTTACAGAACTGCTTTGATATAGCTGAAGCAAATTTATTATAATTCTGTAAATTTGTTAAGATTATTTGAACTTAAAATGAATATAATAAAAAAATATGAAATACTATTGTCACGGATAGCGCGTAAGCAGAAAAATGCACGCGTTATCACGTTGACTTTGTGAGGACTACTCGAAAAAAAATGTGCACAGGCATCGGTAGCTCAGTGGGAAGAGCATCCATCGCGAAAATGGAAGGTCCTAGGTTCAATTCCCAGCCGAGTAAAGCCGTGCCCTTTTTTTCGAGTCCTCCTCTCCTCCTCATTTTCCATCGATATATTGAATATAAATTCGTAACACTATATTTTATCCAAATTTTTAAAAAATCGATAGATTAAGTATTTTTTAAATTTTAATATATGTATTATTGAACAACAAATTTTGGATTCTATGTTCGAAAGCCGGTTATCGTTTGTTTGGTAGAAATTGCAGTTCTTGCATCAGCTGTGAAAGGGTTACTTTCCGTTTACTAAAATTTGACAAAATTATACATATATTTATAAAAGGTTAAAACTGTGTAAATTAAAATTTGTATATATCAAACAAAATTAATACAGAGAAATATATACTACCAGTTTTAAGTCAACTTTACAATAACAAGCTTAGACTAGTTATTTTACAACTTTTCTTAAGAAGGTATTACGAGCATTAAACCTGGAAAGTTATAAAAGATGATAATAAATAACATGAAAGTAGAAAAGTATTTCTATTCCTTCGTCGCGCTACAACTGCCAAACGTAATATTGAAGAGTGCAATGCAGATTATAACATTATTGCATTGAAAACGAAAAAGCTTTTATGTAATTTCCGTACAAATAATATGTTTTTCCACGCCAACAAAAAAGTGGAAGAGAGAGAGAGAGAAAGGGAGAGAGAGAGAGGGATGGAGAGAGAGGGAGAGAGAGAGAGCGAGAGAGAAAATATGCGTAAGACCAAAAAATTTTAATGTTGTTCTATTAAAAACTTGACGCGTGTATTTTATCTCTATTAAAACCGTTTTCATTCCAAATTCTTTATAAATCATGTGTTTTGTATAAAATTTTTATTGTGAAGCTTCACAATTTTTATCTCCGAGCGTTTGTTTTAATGACATTTAGCTTTTTCCTGCGGTGCATTAGCTGAGACAGCGTGCGCGTACATGCGTACAAAAGCACTCTCCAGTAATTTCGTTAGTCTGAAGAGAGAAATTTACCTATTTTACATAGTGCTTACTATACATTTGCTGTAAAATTTTTCATTTTTCATTTTATTTCAATAGCCTGGAGTGAGTTTAAATTGTTGATTTTAATCCGAGGCTTTTCATATACTTTATTTAAATCCATTCCATTATACTTTAATGAATTTTAACGGATTTTCATATTATAATAAAAAATGAAATGGTATAATACGGTTTAAAAGCCGTATACTTTACAATCATACTAAAATTGTTACAAACATGTAAAAATAATTATAATGCGCTTAAAGATACATAAATTAACTCTTTCCATGTACATTTAACATCGTACACCGAACCATTTGTGAGCGTAATTATTTCATCTATAAAATTACGCTCTCTTGATACATACATTGTGGATAAATTCCGTACACACTCGTGCACGCTTACTCAGATTCTTCAAGCAAGACTATACGCTTCTGTTTTTTCATCCTTTTCGGTAGTTACCAAAACCGCTTGCAAAGTCCACATTAAATCTTGCTCCTTTTGCGCCACAAAAGTTTGCCGGGACGCTAAGCTTCGCAGACATGCAAAAAGCAAAACGCAGCTATTAAACCACCTCGTGGGAAATAAGCTGGCCGGCGTGGCTCATGTGTGTGTATCCACATACCGAAAATTTGAATTTTATGCAGCCGGCGTCACGCACCCAGACTCCTGCAGAGACTCGGCAATTTGATGCCAAGATCTAAATCGCCGCTTGAGCTCGCGCGCTCAGACCAGTTTATATGCCTGCGTCCGCTGGCGAGCGCGCAAACGCTTCAAAGAGGACTGCTAAGTTGCACGGGGAGTTAGAGCCAATCTCGAGCTCGTGGATCAATAATTATTATTCTCGCCCCAGCATGCAGGCAAGTCACCACCTCTGAGTTATATCCAAGGGCCAGAGAAGATAGAAAGAGGGGGGGGGATGTGCGCGTGAGTGGGTCAAGCCGAGAGATAAGGGACGTGAGGAAGCGATGAAGGGTGAGACTACAGGAGGGTATACATGATTAAAGATAGTGGAAGAGGAGAGAGAGAAAGAGGAGGAGGGGAAAAAGTAGCTGACGTTGGCGATATTGAAGTTGTAGATGGATTAATTTTTAATATTTATTACATGACTTTATCGGTCGTAAATTTTGGAAAATCGTATTGTGTGTTAATATATTGCTACGTATGTAATGTTAATATGTATCTTTTTGTCACCTCTTACACCCCAAACATAAGTTTTTTGTAAGAAATATGTAACAATTAATTTAATAAATCGTACGATGTTAATTTTTATTTGATTAAATAGTAAGTTAATAAAATGAATTGATCCGGGTTATAAATCTTCTCTTTTTTTTCTTTTTTCTTTGTTTTATAAAATACTATAAATAAAATGACAACCAATATTGACCGTAAATATATTGTAATTTTCAATATACAAATAGTTTTTATATTTTCTTATTGAAATTAACACTTTATATTTTATAAGTGTTCTACTCGTTAGCCATCGATAGATATTGTAATGGTATTTTATCTTGACAAATGAAGTCTGTAGCTTTTCTCCTTCAAATTATGATTATTAGTGATTATGCGTTACTGAATTTCTTTGTTACTGAATTGTTTTGTCAATTTTACTCTTTCTATATTTTTATCTTTACATCTTGTGCTCTCTCTCTCTCTCTCTCTCTCTCTCTCTCTCTCTCTCTCTCTCTCTCTCTCTCTCTCTCTCTCTTTCTCTCTACGTGTACAAATTTTTTTTATATCTCTACACCAAAGATATACTGTCTTGTGCTAGTCACCTAACCGTTCTCCATTAAATACATTGTAGCATTAATACAATATTAATTAATATATTTTTTAATATATATTTCTCTCGATTTTAAGTTTACTTTTTCAAAATTATTTATGTAGTTTCACGCAATTTTAATGTTTCAACTTACAGGATTTCGTGGTTCAGTTTAATTATTGGTTTAATTCTAAAAACTTTCAAGCCTCTAATTGTACGGGCTATTTACTCTAAGCCCGTATATCCAAGCCTGCGAGTATCAAAATTGAACACTGATTCCTCAACAATCTGTACTACTCAAGCCATAGAATCCGAGACAAATGTTAGCTTAATGGTCAGTGCAAGCCTCAAACTGTACAGACAAAGAGAAGACGTGTCAGTTGCAGGTCCAGTGAACGATTCAAGTTGCTCAGATCCTCGGCCGACTACTAAAGGTACTGTCAAACTCTCCTTAACTAAGTTATTGGATCCGCTCAAGTACCCATATCCCAAGACAACGAAACATATATTGCAATAGTTTCTGGAGCCTGCTCTATCGAGCTTAATTGAAACATGTTTTCTATGGGAATTTAACTGTAAATTTTACAAAACTGTTGATTATTTATCAATTAATAAAATATGATGGGTATTAAAAAATATAAAAGAATTATATAATCTTAGTAGATCGACTTACCTTAGCTTAACTACAACAATTATTAAAGATTTATAGCTTAGGAGATCGTTTACACACAAAAGTATTAGCCTATCTTAATCGCTGCATGGAGTGAAAGTTTGTTCTATAAGTATGGTTTTATTAAACATTTTTCCGGTTTTTACTTTTAAAGATGGTCTTGTACTTTCAAGGAATATGTGATTAGATAAAGTGTTCATAATATTTTGAAAAAACTATTATTTTGTTTTAGTATTTATTTCAACAGTCATAAATATGTTCCATATATTTTTCAAATTCAAATTTTGCACGTTTAAAAATTAAATAATTACGGTATAATTAGAGCTAATTTCTAGCAACGTACAAATGATATACCATTAACCGTCGTGACTCTATTTTCTGTTAAATTGAATCAGCTTGATTACAGTTTCTAGATTGACGTCGTAAAATATATACCTAATCATGTCAAATAAACTAGAAAGCTGAAACCTACGTTCAATATCATAAGTAATTACAATTCAAAAATAAATACTTACGCTTTCTTTAAACACACGTTCGAAAACACAAGTAACAAGTTCAAAAGACGAACTTATAAAAAACCAGCTCGAAACCATAAAAAGAACCTCTAGAAATTCAACATCGCCCCCCGGTCACAACAATCCATTTTAAAAGAAGAAACAGAACGCAAGAAGCCCGACAAAGCAACACTATATACGTCCATAACACGCGAGTCTTGCAAATAGAGACAGCATAGAAAGAGAAAGAGAGAGTGACGGAAAGCGAAGCAAGAATCAGGCAGACAGGTGTAAGGATGCAGTAGATATAGCGCGAGAGACGCCCGAGCCGGCAGGATACGCCGAGAAAGATAGAGCGAAGCGAGTATGAAGAATAGGTGCGGGGAACTTTCGCCCTCCTCTTGCCGGCCTCGTGGTGCTATATTCGCGCCTCGGCCCACGTTCCGCTATAATAACGGTACAGGTTGCAGTTGAGGGGCCCCCTCCGAGTTTCGCGCACGGGAAGCCACTGTTAGCGCGGATAATACATTGAGTTAAAGTTACTTGAAAAGCACTTTGAACTTCGCCCATAAATAGCTCAGATTTTTCTGCCACTTTCTCCTCGCCGCCGCCTTCTTCATCGCAGCTTCTGATTTTTCTTTTTCGCTTTTATCGTGCTCTTTTTTATTGGAGAACGATGAATTTATTAAGCACCCTTTTTTAAGTGCTTGTTTCTTTGTTCAGATTGTTTCTTCTCAATTTGCTTCGTTTTTCTTAACGTGTACAATTATATGTATAAGTATGTTACCTCATTTTTTGAATATTTTTTTTTATAAATTATAACAAAGTAAATTTCTGAAATCTTAAACATCGAATAAGAACTCGAAAATTTGGTTCAAGCATTCGTGTAAATGTATGTTGTTAAAATAATTCGACAAGATTGAGTCAATAAAACACCAGCATGATATCCGCAATAAAATAAGAAAGTGCAGTTTGCAAATCGTGTTCTAGATTTACATACTCGTCATTCCAATATTTTATGATTTTATTTCTATAGATAATAAGATTGATTTATAACTAAATTATTTTTATTAATTGTTTATTTTGAACCAATATTTACAGTTCATGATATAAGATTATTAGCAGCCAAAAAGGTTTGTTGTTTTATTAATTTTATACGATTAAACTCTTAAGTCTCGGAGCTATTGTTGTAGAAAAAGGTTTTTAGTAGTTTCTAAAATAATAATGAAAGCTTTTCTTTATATTTTCTTTTAGTAATTTAAACTTAAACGAAGAAATCAGATATAGTATTTATTTTAAATACTTCTTTACAGTAGAGATTCTATCTTTCGTTAATGTAATAATTCATTCATTAATGAAATAGTCTTCAACTAATCAAGTTGTACAAATTTGTTCAATATCAAAATTTTGTTTAATTTGTTTAATAATATTTTGAAATCGAATACAAAATATGTTGTAATCGAATAAAAGTTGTATATGTATTTCTGAAATTTCAATATTGCAATCATAATTAATCGTGGGTTCGGTACTGTTAAAACACTGTTTATACATGAATGTATTGATATTGAGAATCAAATGTTTGTTAACTGTGCTATTGTATTTTTTGAAGAACATGAGTAAAATTTATTTTTGATGCTTCATTAAATTAATTAAATTAATTTCATTATTTCTGACAACAATAATGTAAAAATATGTTTTTATAATTTAATTTCGAAATAGCCTTGAAAATTGGAGTAGCCAGCCTCTCGAAACATCAGCATTAAGTAAATATATTTACAACAGCTTGCTTTGTTAAAAACCGTTTCATTATTCAAATATATTTCATTTGCAATTTGCAATTATGAGGGAAATGAATATTCATTCAAAAATATTCACCTACAATTTGTACATCTCGAAATTAAAGTGCTGAAAATAATGCGCAAAACCAAACCTCGAATTTATTTAATTAAATTTAATTTAACTTTATGAGAAATTCTAAATCCCGTAGTATAAAGTATTATTCTACAAGTTTATTCAGTCCCCATTCATCTCGGCTCTGTTTTCTTTATACGAATAGCATTCCTTACATTATTCCTTTTGCGCATATCTTTCTCCTATAGCTTTCGTATACCTTTTTCCTCAATTCTCGCGCCGTGAAATATTTCACTTTCAGTATCTTCATCTCTCTCGCTCTTCGATTTCGCCATCATGTTTCATCCAACTTCAATAAACGCTAGTGCGCCAGGAATATTTTTCCTTATCGACAAGCACGGCAATAGTGGACTCCCCGAGAAAGCGAGAGAGAAAGAGAAAGAAAGAGAACTTTACGTTGGCCGGGGAGAAAGGAATATTTTGGAGGAAAATAGGTGGAACGGAGAGGGAACGACTACGCGCCGGCGTGAAATAAAGATATAAAGAATTCAGGGCTGCCAGAGTAAACCGGACCCAATTGTTCCAAATATGCGTAGTCGAGAGCAGACTCTATTAAGCTGATCCGGATAAGTGTAAGTAGATAAAGTCTTAGCTGTTTCAAATTTAAATAGAGCAGTTAAACTTATTATCTCAAATTTATGTTATCAATCGAATGATTTGTAAAGTGTTATCCTCTTTATAAAAAAAATATTTGTCATTAGAATACATTCAGAAATAGATTGAAATATAAATAAAAGAACTCTGTTGATCTCCAGAAACTATCCATGCATAAACTGTTGAAATTTCGTACGTTTTCAAATACGTTCCTTCAAAAGGCAAAACAAGAAAAATACCAATTATCATAAATTTACCTCGTCAGTAGTATAAAAGTGTAAAGTGTTGTAGCGAGCCTTGAATTTCGCGCTAATCAAAATTAGTGCTATTTGTGAACGCGGCAATTATCAAATTCATCCTCACCTTTGCAGACAGCCAGATTCGCGCCTAACTTGGTCGTCACTCTCGTCATTTCAGCGAGTTAATATTCAGCGAGACGACAACTCCTGCCGCGACGTGGGTCATCATCTTTTTCATTCCGAAATGCAAGGAGAAGAGACTGCAGAATTATCTCGGTGACGAGTGACCCCCCGCAAAAAACTAATCTCGAGCGGAAGTGTAGCCAACGGACGCCTGCAAGTAACCGCTAAGATAAGTAGATACAGTCGCGCTCGGGTTGGACGAGATTATCTGTCAAGCCAATATAATTTCGTAATAATTCAAAATAATTGATTATTCTTTTTTAATTATTTATTAAATATCACGATAATGTTATTGTTCTTTTAGAATAATCTACCGTTTATACTCATATTAGAAAATAAAATTTGCAACGTCGTCACTTATGTAACTAGATAGTTCATGCAGATCAATAGAACCCTTACTTTATATCTACTACCAAGTGAACAATAACTTGAATTGTTTACTTATAGATTGAAATACCATATTATAATTATATTATCGTAAAATTCAATTCTGAATCACAATTGCACATGAAAAATCAATTACAAGGGTTTTAATAAATATATTTTAATACAGCTATGGTAACGAAACATCGAGCAAAAATTAGTACTTCGATAATATGTACATGATTTTAAGTAAACAGACTCCTTTCTGTCATGAACTGACATTCATACTTGAATAAAAATCCACTGATATCCAGAAATCGGCGACACTCTGAATTTCCATAACGACTAAAATATATTGTCCAACCGTGCGAGCTCCTTTGGATACGCCATTCCAAAAATCCTCTTCAGATGAAAACGGACGGCGCTTCAATAATCCAACAAACTCAGCCCCTACACTCCATCCATCTTTGCACCAACCGAATGAAGACGAAAAGCCTCGGAGAGGGGAAAAATGCCCGGGTTACAAGAACACTCCGCTCGAGGTCATACGTTCCACATAAGTCATCCATTGCGCAGCAGCTGGATTTGCTGTACAGCCCTACATAGGTACGCCGACTGCCTAGAGACAACCCGGGGATCACAGGGATATCAAAAAGCGAGCATCCAGTGATGACGATCTTATGCCATGGGTATATATACATCTGATCGATGATTGAGCCTATACTGATTGGCACAATCAGTCAATCAAAGTTTCTTGTGGCATAGAAGATGTATATAGAGAGAGGAGAGAGAGAGAGAGAGAGAGAGAGAGAGGAGAGAGTATGTTTGCGCGTATATACAGTGGCGCTTGCATTTGATTGATTGCGTTCGATAAGCATAATCGAGTATAATCAGCGGACCGCGATGATTATCCCGTCGGTCTTTATGCGCTGCAGTCGTTCTTGCCGGCCTCGCGTTTAGGCCGCAATTATATTGAGTGCGGGCTGCATTAGCTAATTCGCTAAGCGTGGGCCGCTGGTTGGCTTTTCTTTTCAAATAGAAGATGTGCGTGGGATATTGAAATGTTGATAGATGATTATGGCTTAGTGGAAATGCGATAAACATTATTCTTAGTCGGGAAATTTGTGAGAGTTATTTTTAAATTTAACTAAGGGAGGCTTTGAGCTGTTAGAGTTGAGAGAATAAAACTTGTTTTTTTGACATGAAATTCATTATTTGTGCTTTAATCTAAGATTATTTAATTGAGTAAATTAAATTCTGGGGTGAAAATTAATCATTTTTCGTCTTTAGATTCCCAATCAGTAAATAACTGGAAAGATGTTAAATGAGTGATTTTTACGCATTTTACGTGATTTTTCGCGCTTTTAGATGTAGATAGTACTTTATAAATGATGCCAGAAATAAAAAATTCATTTCAAACATTCGAAGAAAGAGCGAGTCCCATTTTAATCAAAAAGAAGAACATCTAATAATGTCATATTTATCAATAATCAGATAAGTTACATATTGTTATTTTTAAAATTATCATGTTTCTTATAACGATTCTACAATTTTAAAGATTTATTTTTTTATTTTGGCATACGTTGTATATAATCGTATATTGATTTTTTGGATTTTTATATTTTATAAAATACATGCTTACATATTTGTTAATTTTAACAACATTTTATGATTATTTTAAAATGTAAACTATATAAATTGTTTTTATATTTTTATTTAAGAATAATTTTCAATATTTTATAATTTAACAGGAGGTATATGTAAAGTAAAATTGTATCATAATATAAAATTCAACTTTTAAATCTAATAATTATTTAACTTATAAGTTTATATTTAAATATTAAATAATTTGCTATACGAAATTTTCAACCTTCGTAGTTATACCAGTTTTTAAAAATTATGAATATTTATTTTACTTTGGCCCTTTTTTGAATCACCATTTTTCAGAAAATTCAACATAAATTTTTGACGTTTTGCATTTAAAATAACTAACCGACCCACGTTATGTATATTAATGGATATTTATTTTATAATATACCTTTGAAATTGTAGATGTAACAGAATACCATGTAAAGAGAATAAATGTATTATAGAAAAAAGTGATTTTTTACTGTAATTTTGATTTAAATTACTTATTTCTATACTCAATCAGCAACAGTTTATATTTGTACACCGTTGTTGTTTCAATTCTACAAATTGAATTGGTAGTGGTAATTAAAAAAATTTAATTTACAACTACAAATAACATATTTTTATTAAAAGCAATTTCCATTTCTATTCACATTAAACGATAGGCAAAAACAAAAATCGCCAAATTTTAATTAAATAATAACTTTTCCCCAGGCTTTCGAAGTCGACTTTACCTCCTCCAACAATTCCCTAACTGAGTATTAAATGAGCTATTTTCAAAACTATCCTCATCATCGCAGTCTCGAAATTCTCATAAATATTCAACGAATCGTAAAAGCCGTTCCCTCTAAATTCTAAACGCTTTCTCAAAATCAGCGCACTCCATGAAAATCACAGCTCCGCGCGCGCGCGAGCTTCGCGCTCGTTATGACGCCAGTAGTCCTCTCTGAAAATTACGCTCGCTCGACTACGTCGCGCTTGGCAAAAAGGCCAAAAAGCAGAGTCGCCTGGCCGCGATATTAAATTACAAAACGCGAGTTCTACGCACTGAACTCTCTCTCTCTCTCGAAAATATTATTTACGAATGTCGAGTACCGCTCCGCCGCCCAGCCAAATGAAAATGATAAGCATTATTTAAATCCCTCATAATGTAAATGGCGTGTAGAGAGGCCAGCCCTCGGCCTATATATAAATAGCCCCCGCGATTCTCTTGAAAAAGGAGGCCGCGCTCGCTTTATAAGAGTGGGCCGGTTACAAGGGAGGAAGTACACGCACACGCACGTGGAGGTGCAATGTTTCATGTACGAGCGCTCGCGCGCGCGCTAGCCGTCAGTAAAATACAAACAAGTATTGCGCAGGGGGGTGGGCCCCCGAACGCGCGCGCACTTTTGTTTACCCGGCTCCTGCATTATTCATGAGCGCGTACTTATAAGCCCGGCGCGTTGTAGCGCATTATACCCCCGGCCGGCTCAAAAAGCTCGCGCTGGGTGGAAAAAAAAAGGGGAAAAAAAATGAACGAACCAACGCGGCGCGTAGAAATTGTGTCAAACCCTGGATTATCTCGGGAAGTAGATCGCGCGTGGGCCGCGGCGCGCTCGGACGCGTATTACGCGTTATTTTCGTTATCGATGCGTACACTTTCGCGATATATTCGCGATTTATAGGAGATCGAGGGGCTTGATTTTGGCGCTGAAAAACCATGGCCGAGCGGCTGCATGGTATATAGGCGAGCGCGCGCTGGGACGTTAATTTATTTTTGATTCTCGTTACATGTGCCGGCTATCGGAGATGAGCGAGCGCGATCTGTTTACGGAGCGCGGGTATTACAACAAAGGCTTGATGCGCTTTTTTTAAACGATGTTTTTTAAAGGGACAGGAGCTTTTGTTTTTATAGCGGGGAAATTTTATTGGATAGTGGGCAAAGTTGGGCTCTGTTATAAAGTAATTATAATTAGAAAAAAATTAGGGTTATAAATAAATTTATTTCTAACTTAATTGTAATAGTCGCTTTATTATCCTGAATAAAAGATATAAAATGGCATATTTTTTGGCAAATTTAATTAATTATTATTTCAAATGAAATTTTTAACAAAATTAATTTTTTTTAAATCCTGACAAACAAAAACTCAAGAAGCCCTTAACCTACAAATTTCGATATAACGGAAACAATACGTAGCTTGCGTGAACTGTCGTCAAGTAGTGCAACCACTCGCACCACGGCATATTTACGAATACTCAGCTACTTTTAATGAAGCCTACTTTTCAGATAAAAAAGTGGCTACATTTGAGTGAGTGTGGAGAAAACTATATACAGCAGACGAATAATATCTATTTTTCCCTTGGATGATAACTGCAAACTTCTCATATGTTCAATTTTATATACTTTTGGCATAACTTATTATTACATGTTCGAATTTAACACATTATTGCAAGAATGTGACAATATTTTTTTTATTCACATGTGCGTAAAATAGCTTTTACGCATTTTGAAAAATGCATAAAATGCTATTTTACGCACCCGGAATCAAAATAGTACATTTCGATTCTAGTGCACTGTAAAAAGTTTAAAAAGAAATGAATATATTGATCACCACGAACTGGACAAAAGTTTAGACTCAAAGACTCTGTGAGGTGTACTATGTTAATTAATAGTCTCTTAATACCCCACGTGTTGAGTATGAGAAAAAAATCTTTTCCCCTGAAGGGAGATCGATAAATGTCTGAAACTAACTATTAAGAGACTATAAATTAACATAGTACACCTCACAGAGTCTTTGAGTCTAAACTTTTGTCCAGTTCGTGGTGATCAATATATTCACTTCTTTTTAAACTTAATACGACAGCGAACAATCGAGTCATATTTATAATAACACTGTAAAAAGTGCTTGGTAAATCTAACAAAGTACACTTGGTTAAAATATAATTTGTTGCTCCTACGAAGTTTTTTGTTATATCTACACAAAATTTTTTAACAAAATACACTTTGTAGCCTTTACCAATTAATTTGTTAGGTCCTGGATGCCAAAGTCAATTGGTAAATATAACAAATTAAGATGTTGTACTTCCCAAGTATTTTTCTCTGTGTGCGAGAAGTGATTTTAGTCTCAGTGAAAAGTCCACGCGAGTTTGAAATCACTTTCTCGCTCATGTATCGAATCGTATTTTTTGATACGGTATGCACAAAGTGAGATTTAGCATACGCTTTTTTATTTGAGCATGCGAAATATCGAGCTTTGCGCACAAAGTGTCAAAAATATTGTTTGACACATGTATGAAAATTGATTCTTGACTCAGGCGATTACCACCCTCGCTGTGTTCGGACGGTTAACACGCCCTCGTGTGAGAATCAACCTTTTCACACTTGTATCGAAAACTACCATTTTACCCCTTAATGTTCACATCGTACTAAAAAAACTACTTGGAAATATTTAATTTTGCAACCTATATAAAGAATCGATAGAACTGAGCAAAGAGCCCATCTCCAAAATATACTTCCACGCTAAATTCCAAAGGAACTAATACAAATTAACTTCAGTTATCATAAGCCACAAAAAATCAATTCTTTCACCCACATTACTAAATACAACGCACCTAACGTCCATCGAACCAGGATCAACGTAAGACTCTTACGCACCGCAACTCACCAGGACACCATTACGCAGGCAAGCATTCATCCCGGATATTGTACATATACTCACGCACATGTTACTCTGCACTAATTCGTTCCACGCTCGCATGTACAATGCACGCGAATTGCGCGTGCGTTTACACCAGAGTAAGAGCGCGTATCTGGCTACTTTTTACTTCCAATAACCAATACACATAGTTATGCAAGCGGCCGGATAGCGTTCGTTTTTGTTTAGAATTGATTAGCCGCGCGCGCGCACGCAAGCAAGGAGCGATAAGTAAGTTTGCGTTGGCACTTGCCAACGCGCAGCTGCGAAATTGAATTGCGGTCGTTGAGCATTCGCGGCCACCGATGCGCTGCCCATGCATAGATGCGCGCCGAGTTGAAGTTTGTGGAGCGCGCGATACGTGCTTTCATAGGCAGCGTCAATGCGACGAGTTTGTTTGAGTTTACAATTGATATGACGCTTTGCGCAAAAAATATTTCTGGAATGAATGCGGGAGTTGAGGAAGCTAGGTGAATTAGTGGGGAAAGGAGTATATTGATGGTATATTGGTTTAAGGGGGTAAAGCAATGTTGAAAGCTGAGAGTTATTTCGCTGCTGGGTAACTCATTAAACTTATAACAGATATTCAGCAGTTAAATGAGGAAATGTTCTAAAATTTTAGATTGATTTTTATGATGCTTTATTTGAATTATGAGCAAAATTTGAAATGTATTTTGAATTAACTTTGATTTCGAGGGAACTACCTTAAACAAATATCATAAAAGTTTCATGAATTAAATTCCCTTTGCTCTTGAATTAATATTTATGAAACTCTCTCGATAAGGGAAAGTATAATAAATATTAATTAAATAATTAATTTATGAATTAGTAACAAGAAATTTCAGTCATAAAAGAAATTTAAATATTTACATTTGACTACAATAACAGCTTATCTATATTTTGTTTCTACATAGTTTAATTCATTTTACGAAAAATCAATAAAACATTGTTTATACAAAAATTTTTATTAAATGAAACTCGTTAGATTACAAGTATGAAATGAAAACAGTTGTTAAAAAAAAAAAAAAATTTTCTTCGAAAAACGCACTAAAAAGTATGAATAGTCGATAAAAACTTTTTTGAACTGGCACCGTATTTCAGAAAAATTAGAATTAAAAAGAAATTACACTAGCTATTCGCATGTTTGTCCTCGGGCGTTGTTTTTTTCAGCATCATTTTTTTGAAATTGCACTTCAAAATACTTTGAAATGTGTTTTTTCAAAATTTCAATAACAATTCAACTTTGAGTTATGTTCGAAAAATTGAAAATGAAAAAAAAAACATGAAATCTGCTTTTTCAATAATAAAATTTGCCAGAAAGATTAAAAGATTAAAATATTATGCAATAATCAGCCTAGAGAAAGTAAGAGAGAAAAAACAAACAGCGCATTGCTTTCAAATAAAATTACATTCGAAATATTAAACAATCTATCTAGCGAATAACTTCTGCTCGTTATAACCAATTTGCTAATCGTCCTTTTGCAAAGTATATTTTCTCATCGAATATCCGGTTCGTCTGACCAATTAAAGTGAATCGATGCGCGCATAAACGCGCGGCAGAAAAAAAATTGATAGGCATGCAAAATCGAAAACTCACTCATGCATCTGTCATTGTTTCCGTTTGTTCGGAATAAGCCAATTATTCCGCTCGAATAGAGTTTCAACTGCTACGTACACAGAGGCAAACGCTGCTCGGAGATAGACAGGAGCGATAGGCTAGAAGTCGAACATAGGGCATCGATAGGGGAATATGCACGTCCTCGCTACTGGATTAGCGCCAATGGCCCGACAATAGCGCATTTGAGTTGCACGCATGGTTCTTTATTGCCCCGGCTATAGGTATATATTTTTTCAATCGGATCGCTTCTTGACGCGTATCATTGTGTACTCCAAAGCGACAAACCCATGCAATAAAAAAGCTTTTGAAAAAAAAAAATATGCGAACATAAAGCGGTGGACAATTTTTCAGTTATTCCGTTCTTTTTACCGCTTTCTACTTTAGATGTATAAACGAACAATGATCGGAAAATATTGTCAAAAGCTTCAAGTATTTATTAAAATAGTGATTTTACCAATAATAAAATTGTCTTTTCTACTCACACAATAATCATTCAATATGAAGGAAGATATTATATTTTTTTTATTAATCATGTAAACTTTATTACTGATAGACAAACATTTCAAATGTAAGTAACATGATATGAGACAAATATATTTTGCGATATCAGTTACCTAAACTGGAAATTACTTACTAGTAATTAGTAATTAAAAATGATATATCCTATTACGTAAAAACAAAATCTAATGTATCTGACAATAATTGACTCGAATTTTAATAATTTAGCAGCGTCTCCTAATTTTTCAACTTTTAGAGCTTGTAGAATTAAATTTTAGAGCTTTTATTGATATTTAAAATAGCTAATGAAGTCGAACTAATTGTAATTATCCTTAAACTAAGTTATTGTATAGTTTGATTAGATACTTCAACATATTTAGATATAAATTTATACACAGATTCTATAATCTATTTTGTAGCTATTTCATTGAGAAAATCTAATATTTTTGAATCGAGATTTTTTATATAGTTTCTATTTCAGAGTTCTATTATCTTCTTTTACATCATTTTGTAAAAAAAAAAAAATACTCACATGGAAGCTATTAGTGTGATAGCTGTTATGGGTGACTTACATTGACAATATTGTTTAATCTTTTTTGGAATATATGTGAGAAAAAATATGATGGTGCAAATATGTGTGGGCGCTCCTTATCGGATATTTTCTGAATTTTCTTTTAGGATTTGTTGATAATTTAAGTGTAATGATAATAAATGAACTTGATAAAGTTAAAATAGCTTTTATTTTTCATCAATAGAGTGTATAAAATTAGTTACGACTAACGTTATTAATAAGCGTCTTAAAAACTTTAAACATTTATCGATACAAAGTATATATTTTCATTAGCTATATACAATATTTTCATTCTGATAAAATGTCTAATAATAATATACAATAAGTAGTTGATATTACTGTATCCAATATAAAGGTGTTGTTATAAGAAGTAAAGTTTCTTTCATTTTGTACTTCTAAAAGATATTTAATTACATGTTCTGATTTAAATAATATATATCAGAACAATGACTTGGTCTCCTGCTAATTTGACAAATAATTGTTTCAGAAATAGATTTGTAGATTCTTGTGAACCATCATTTTTATTCTTTTTAAATTTTTTGACTCAATATGTGAGTCATTCATTAGACGACAAATATAATAGTGGTCAAGTAAATAGAAGTGATTTAGTGAATAATCAGGATGAATATGATTTTATTATTGTTGGTGCTGGGAGTGCTGGTTGCGTTTTAGCTAATCGCTTAAGTGAAATAAGTGATTGGAAGGTAGAATTATTAAAAATAGTATATTTACAAATCCTTTTTTTGTAAAAATTTGTTTCATAATATGTATTAAATTATAGGTACTATTGTTAGAGAACGGCGAAGAAGAGCCAATTATCTCAGAAATACCAGGAATATTCACTTTACTAATGGATAGCAGCATAGATTACGCGTATACGATACAACAAGATCCATTGATATGTAGAAAAGAAACAGATCCCTCTTGTACGCTTCCACGTGGAAATGTCATGGGTGGATCAAGCACAATTAATCGCATGGGTTATACCCGAGGTAATAGACAGGACTACGATGATTGGTCAAACGCAGGAAATGAAGGCTGGAGTTATGATGAAGTTCTTCCATATTTTAAGAAATCTGAAAATTTGCTCACTCCAGAAGTAAGTCTACAAAAATGATCATTAGAGTTTATCGTAGTTTATACTTTACAATAACTAAAGCATCATAAAGCATAACTTTTATACGGCAACAAAATTCCTTAAGATTTACTGTAATAATTAATACCGTTGGAAGTTTATTTCTTTAAAATTGATACTACTTTGCTCTTCCGTGTATAGATCTTAAATCAACTATTAAATCTTAGTCATTTCTTTTTGCTATCCATTGATTACATAAATAAATTTTTTTATATTTTAGACTTTAGTTCCAGCTGAAAGTTTGAGTAATCACGGTACAAGTGGATATTTGTCCGTTGAAATTCAAAATTATACTAAGGATTCGCAAGCAATTCTTGATGCTTGGAAAGAATTAGGTATCCAAGAAATTGACCACAATTCTGGAAATAATTTAGGAGCATCTCGATGGTATACTACCACAAAAAATGGATCACGACAAAGTACAAACGTTGCATTTCTCAGGCCTATCCGTGATAGTAGACCAAATCTCGTCATTAAGACCAATTCTCGAGTAACAAAAATTATTATAGATAAAGAAAATAAACAAGCAGTAGGTGTTGAATATGTAAATTCAAATAATACACTAAAAGCATTCGCGAGAAAAGAAGTCATAGTTTCAGCCGGAGTTTTTGGATCTCCACAGCTTCTTATGTTATCTGGAATAGGTCCTGATGAATATCTACGTGAGGCAGGTATAGAAACTATACAAGATCTAGCAGTGGGAAAGAATTTTCATGATCACATTGAAGTCTCTACTATGATAATCTACACAACAAAAGAGATACCACGATCTTTCAAAACTTCAGAAGATAAAATCAATGATACAAACTTGTGGCTAAGAGCTCATGAAGGACCTTTTCGATACATTGGCCAACCTTACAATATGATATTTTTGAATACTTCTGTGGAAACTCGTGAAGGAGTGCCGGATATTTTAATAACTTATACTAATTATATGATAGAATCATCATCGTACTCGAATTTATCATCATATGAAATAATAGCATACAATGGAATAGGATTCAGAGATGCTGTAGAATTATTACCGGCTAAAAGTAGGGGTTATCTAAAGTTGAATAATACTAATCCAATATGGAATCAGCCAGTTATATATGGAAATTATCTAACAGACCCAACAGATATTGCATCTTTAGTTGAAGGCGCAATAATGTCGAATAGGATTTCTCAAACAGAAGCTTTTAAGAAAGCTGGATTTGTAGGGGTTAGAAGAACCGTTCGTCAGTGTATGAAATTCTGGTTTAACGACTCGCAGTATTTTGAATGCATCATTAAACTTTATGGGATTTCATCTTGGCATCCAGTAGGCACATGCAAAATGGGACCTAAAAATGATTCTGAAGCAGTTGTTGATCCAAGCTTGAAAGTTTATGGAATTAAAAGTTTAAGAGTAGTTGACGGTTCTATAATGCCTAATATAACTAGTGGAAATACAAATGTCCCAATAATTATGTTTGCTGAGAAAGTGAGTGATATGATAAAAAAAGATTGGTTGCCTGATTTCCAACCTGATTTTTCATAGATATTATTAACTATAATATTTAAAGAACGCAATATGATTGGCAACATGTTTAGTAATTGTTTTTTAATTTAAATTAACGTTTAAAGCTAATATTTTTAATTACTAACTAATAAAGTTATTAATTACAAAAGTTTTTAATATTTCATGAAATAGTATACTACTAAATTTAAAATGGACATTTTTGAAAATTTTAGTAGTTTGAAATTATACAATAAATTGAGGTAGCTATTTTTAATTATTCTATTTTAATGAAAAAAAAAAACACGAGAAAGAAAATACGTTTAAATGTGATGTATATATATATTTGTATTTGAATTGCAACTGTATAAACAATTTAGAATATTAATAAAAAATAGAAGCTAAATTGTTGTAATAATGTTTTTAAATATAAAATAAACTTATTTATAAATATGTAAACTTGATTGTTATTACAAGTATTTATTTTAGTTTTATCTCAATATGTAAAGTAAAGGTTAATGACGTTATTACAACAGTTAGTTTAAAATAGACTATTATCTTACATATGTATTTTATATGAACTGTCCTCTCTTTCTCGCTCTAATTGATTTACTGCTATCATTTTGTTGCCTTAAAAAGCATATAAATTAAATTGTTCACCAATTGTTACTAGAAAATGAAGTTGAACTGGTATCAATGCGCAACATACAGTTGAAAGTAAAACCACATAAGACTGCTCAAAAGGCATCATTTTCTTTACAAAAAGAAATTGCATTTTTTGGATCCTGTGATACATACCTGCACCACACACAATGTACTGGATATCCGTAACATCTTTAGAGTTTACTTTTTAGATCAAATTAAAGATTTTAAAGTTGCTTCTAGATCGCTGTGATAAAAATTCGAATCTGACCTAACCGAATTCTTATCGCAGCAATCTAGAAGCAACGACAAATCAATTGAAATGAATGTATAAACAAAAAGTTAAAACTTCTGTAAAATTGTCCATATCCTTTCTAAAATTACAAAAAATGTATTGTTTCTGTTTAACAAGAAATATTAATTAGAAAAGAATTTCAATGAACAGCGTAACTGTTATCAGTTGAATATTCTACCCGTGAGATTTTTTAATTTCAATTATTGTCAATCTCGGTCACAGTATTCAGCTAATATGCAAATATTAGACCTAGAAGATCATCTTTCAAAAAACAATCTACTCACGAAGAAATGAGAAAGCATATAAAAAAAAAAACTGCACACGCAATTGAACACCAAAAAAATTTTAAACACTTTACTACCAATTCAGCTCACGTATCGCGCGTAAACCAGAAAGGGATACAAGTCAAAATAGAAAGACGTTATCCCCTATCAAATGGCAAGAATCGTAATAAAAAGCTTTCGGATCGCCGCTCTTTTTGGCCTCACTTTTTCCCGCTCCTTTCTTGTGTTTTCAACGCACTGTATAACTTAGAGTCGAAATCAATTTGCTTGTAGGGGGAGAGATACAAGACCCTGGCTATGCTCCTCTGGATATAGGCAGCTTTCCATCCAGTTAGGTTTTATCGCTCGGCTCTTCGTCGGCCTCGCACAGTCATGTATGAGCTGTAGAGTAGGTATATATATATTAGGAAGGATGTATAACGCGGGGGATATGGCGGACGATTATCGGGCGCGATCGCGTTTACGTCAAAGCTTTGATCTAACGATAGCCGAGGTGTATCTGATACCCACGGTTAAAAAGGTAATTTATATTCGATTATAGGTGACTGTATTTGGATAAAAAGAATTTTTTTTTTAATTTTAACGCTTGATTTTGTAACAACAATGGTTAAAATTTCAAATGATTGATAGACAATAATTTTCGTTAGAATTTATTTTTAACTGTTAACTTTTAACTTCTAAAGTTAAAAAAAACAAAAATAAATAAATAAATGAAAATAAAATAACTAGTTCAGATAAATTGTTTTTTTTTTTTTAATTGATCGAATTGTAATTGTAATTTAAAAAGTAATCAAATATTGATAAATAAAAATAATAGATATACATTACATTTTTACCAAGAACTGAACCCTGTTTTTCAAACTATACGGTAACATTAATATAACTTGCATGCCAAATACTGGTCAAGAATATCGTATCGCAAATACAACTTTCAAATAACCATATTTCTTCAAAAATAAAAATCAATAAAATTAACAAAACTCAATTTTCAACCCAAACTAAAACTCCCTTTCCAAACCCCCCACCCTCCCTCCATTGTTATCGAATTCCGAAATTCCCTTTTTGCAGCGGCAAGCAAAAGACGCGATACCCCCCGCAGCCAAAGTCGAGCGTCACACGTGACTCTCTCCTTCCATGCACATGTTTATGCCGAAGAAGGATCTCAGCCTTGAGCTCCCGCTGCGCTCGGCGCTCTAGGCGCCGCCGTGGCTTTTCCTCCATCGTGCTCTGCTGCCTGCGAGCAAAGCTTGCCATTGTGTAATATCAATCGCGATTGCAGCCGCCCCCTCACATCCCTGGGCGCGCACAAAGAATAGCATGTGCCCCGCTCGCGAATTTCCCTTGCGCTTGGCCGCTTCTGTATATACGCTCTCTCTCTCTCTCAGGGGCGCGCGCTTTTTGGAGGAGATCGCACGAGAGGTATTCATGTACTGGAAGTCTTATCCTGGGATTTCATTAAGTTGCACGCGCCTGTGCTCTTTTGTTCTCTCCATTCTTTTCCGCGCCTTTTTGTCATCGCGCCTGGAAGTGCAGGAAAAATGAGTTGCACCTTCAAAGGGAATAGAGAGAGCCGAGTGTGTATGTATATTCATGTAGAAACGAGCGAAGGGTGTTTTTTGAGGGGCGCGCTTTATTGTTGTGCTTTTTTCTTGGGCTGGAGAAAAGCTGCTTTATCGCGAAATTAGGTGCTGACAGTGCGATGGCTTACCTATGTTAATGTGTTGTTTGGGGGTTCAATTTTTTAAGGGTTTTAGTCTTTTAGGTTGCGCTTTATTTGTCTATCTGTTTGGTGCTTCATTATTATGTGTTGGCACTAAAATAGATGGTTATTTGGGACGAAATCACGAAATATTTTTTTTTTAAACATTTCAAAAAGAATTGCATTTTGGAATATAGTTTTTTAGGACTTTTTTTGCAACAGTAAAATTGTATAAAAAGCAATCTTCAAATTGTACATTTTATAAAAATAAATATTAAATTGGAGTTTTCCTCGGATATTTTATCATTATCCTTTATAGACC
>UELX01003597.1:0-22455 GCA_900480035.1 Eupelmus urozonus
GTGATAATAAAAAACTACAATTTACTAAAATGATGTACTTTTTTTAAATACTTCTAAATAAGTATTTAGTTGATTCAAATATATATTTATAATATGAATTATTTGAGTTAATAAATATTTCTTTGAATCAATCGAATATTGATCTAGTACTTTTCAAATAAATATTTATTTGATTTTAAAAATCCCTTTTTCCGAATCATATTGATTTTTATCAGATCTTTTGTAAGTGGCGCTGTCAAATAATTAAATTTTAACTTGAAATTTTATACACAAATAAATACTAGCATTTATATTCTCAAAATACTTAATGAAAATTTTCAACTTAGAGCACAGTATTACTTATTATTATTAAATTATGCATCCATATAAGCTATGCTATAATTTACACTTCACTACCATATCTTTCAAGATACGCTTCCCAACATCTCTAATAAAAACCCATATTTCAATCCTACTGTAACCAAAAATTCCATGCATTCATCCCATCAAAGCCCACATCCGAGCGCAGTCACCTCCCCCAACCTCCCACAGAAAGCGATATATTTGCATCCAAATCATCGATATTTTTTCTCAGAACCTCACCCAAACAAAAAACCCACCTCCCAAACCCTCCACCATCGAAAAAAAAAACACGAAAAAGCCAAAACGCCGCGTACACTCGACAACGAAATTCCAATCCGATCCGGCCGCTCTCGTCTCCACTTGAGGAAACGAAGAAAAGGATCCGTGTGTGCCCGCGAAGACGTTCCTCCGGTCCGAGCCACACAAACCCATCCCAAGAAAGAGAGAGACTCGAGGCCCACTGGCACGGCGGCCACTTCAACTTGCGCGTGTGCCCTCTCATAATGAAAAGCGAAAGAGATACCGTCTCTGTATACGCACAAGCTTGAACTTTTTTTCTTCATCCTCCAAAGGCAGCCTTGACTCTCCGCGGCTCTTCTGTAGGCGAGTGTAGGATGGAGTGGTTGTACTGATACATCGAGCGCTTTCGCAAGAGCGAGATTTTCTGGAGGCGAGATGGTTGCCCAATGGATTTCTGGGATTGGCCTCGAAGCTTGCGATATCGGGGCTTTGTTAAGGCGTCGTTTGCGCAAGGAGTGTGTCTTTCAATGCCGGAGCTTGTACTTTTGGTACGTGGTAGCCGCGAGTCGTAATTACTCCAGTATGCGTATAAACAGGGCAGCACTGTTACCGAAATTCCTGATGAACGTCGGGTTATGCGCGTGGAACGAAAGCGCGCATTCACGCCGGGCGTTAAATATTCCATCATTTTCATTTAACAAAACGCTCCCAGAGTCACTTGAGGCCGTATCCCCCTCTTTGTCGCGCACACATCTCACTATTTTTCCGTCTCTCTGTTTGATTTTTTCTCTCGCCTCACTCGCTCCTCCCGATCAAGCACACACACACGAGAGAGTCGACATTCTGCCGTGTCACTCCGCGCTGCCTGGAGAATGGAGCGAGAGCTCGCTTCTCTCGATTTATTTTCCTTTTTCCGAGCACCTTCGACGCGTTAAAAAGCTCGCGCCCAGAGCAACGAAATCGGCCGTCATCCTCGATTGGGAGTCTTTTGTAAGGGATACGGCTTCTTCTGGGAGCCAGGACGTCTCTCTCGGCTTAAGCTACCTTCTCCTATAGGACAGCTCGAAGCTGCCGTGGTGATTCACTCGGTTATTCCTCTCGAGTGGCAGCTCCTCCTTTTTCTCGAGAATCACCGCGCGCATGTGGGGTTGACGTGAAAATATTGTTGCTAAGAGAGCTGAGAGAGAGAGAGAGAGAGAAAAGGAAGTTATCCGAGGCGAGGTGACTTTCTTTAATGTAAATAGCCGGCCGGACAAGATTGATATGTTTCGCCTGTGGCTTTATTAATCAGCAGTTTTGAGTGCGGCCACCGGATTGTGAGACGTAAATTAGTGGTTTGATTATCGTGGGATTACAAATAGGCTCGGGGCGAAACGAAGGCTTTGTTGGATATATATGTGTGTGTGTGTGTACATTACAGGTGCGCTGTCAGTGGACACGAGAGGTTAACGGATTTCTTTTGGGACGATTTTTTTCGGGAAGATTGAGAGAGGAGACTTGTGAGTGAAATTGGTGAGGATTTTGAAGTTTGAGATAACCTTAATCGAGAAATGATGAATATGTAACGTTATGTGTTTTGGTAGATCTTTGTGTCCGTTTTTTATCGGAAACTCTTTTGCGATTCATAAAAACGATAATCATATTTTTTGTGTTAGCAACTTTAAAAATTAAATTGATTGTATAGTTTCTCGATTGAAATCGTCTACAATTCTTTCTTGTACGTGAATTTTTCAACGTAATCCGGATTACCAAAAATCTCGCTAGATCAAACCGGCAAATTCACAAGGAATACACCTACTAAAACTTTTCAATACACATAAAACGAAATTCGAATAATTTATGTCTCCACATGCCCGCGAACCCATCCCACCCAAAACTCAAAAAAGAGCTGGAGCATCTGAACGCAAGAACGAAGAAAAAAAAAAGATCACGGAGCTTTCCGATCGATCATCACGGCGCGTGATTCTCTCCCTGAGAAATTTGTCTCCACGTGCGCATCCTTAGAGCCGTCTTCGATGGCTCAAAGCGTGGAAAAGCGAGGAGAATCGCGTGCGCGTGTTAAAAAATAAAAAAAGTGTCTGACTTTCCCGCGGGACTAGCGGCCAGTCCCATGGGGCGGAGCGCCGACAGGTTCGTGAGCGGCTACCGGTCGAGGCTGTGTGTAAAGAGGAGACTGATGTTGCTGACTGCTCGTTATTATGGAGGTTTGGTTTTCTTCTTGGCTGTTTATAGGAGTTTTGGATAGATCTAAATAAATGTGTTACTTTAGTTAGACAACTGTTTTGTAAATTAATTTATCAGAAGTGCGAATGCTACTTATTGCTGTCTTTTCTTTTTATTCTTTACTACTCTGAGAACTTTTCTCTATGTTCTTATTAAAATTATAAAAGAGATAAGACTAATATAAAAACAACTACTTTTATAAGTAGTATAGGAATTAATTATTGTACCTACAATATAGGTGAAATGATTCTATATCTGTAATCAAACTAAAATCCATACATGCATCTACAATGATAAATATTACACAATTAATTTTTACTTAATTAACTGAACACTTTAATATAATTTAACTTTTTATTTTAAATTTAAAATTTCCACAATTTAGAATAAAATATCACTTTTACATAGTGAAATAAAATTTCTCATTGCCACCCACAACTAACACCTTTATCAAAGATAGAACCAGCTCCCAAGCAAAACTCTGTTACTAATACACCCATCAACCCATCTCTCAGCCCCAATCATTCAATTACCCACAGCAACACCGGCGAAACATAAAACCCCGCCTCCATCCAAATTACACGCGTCAAGCTCTGAAACCCGAATTCCCCGTCCTACACCTCAAAACCAAACCGTCCTCCGAGCTTTAAACGGGCCGCAAGACAAACGAGCTGCACGCATCGCGGCCCGCTTGTAACGCTTTCACGCTTTCTTTCGACTTCTCTCCTCGCATCTGCATCTCCCGCTCCTCCTCTTCCTTTTTCCGGCTTCTATCCCCTCGCCCTCGCATTCCACCTCTCTCCCAACGCACGCGCACTTTCAAGCCTCATTGCCGTCGCTTTGAGCCACTCTCTCTCTCTCTTCCTTTTCTCCAACTCGGCTCGGCAACGCGTCTAAGTAGCGAGAAACGATTCGGCCGCCTTTTTCCGGCTCCACCTACGAATTAACGAGCGCCGATGAATGCAGCGCCTCATCGGGCCGTGTTTGTTTTCCTTGCTGATCGCCGGAAAGCTCTCACAATCGCGAGCCTCGGACGAAGCGCGTCCGAGAATTTTCGGCTGATTGTTGTTGCAAGCTCGCGGATTCATGACTATTGCTCCGAGTACCCGCGAGCTCGCGCTGTTTGTTTGACGATGTATTAATTAGGCGAGCTGACACGCGGCCTGCTTGCTTGCACTTGTTAATTTGTCCTCGGACGACCTAAGTGTCTTAGAGAGCGAACAAAGCGGAGCTTTACGGGTGGCTCAATCCTTTTCTTTAAATTTCTTTAATTTTCGAGCTTAATCGTTGTTCGCAACTCTAAATTTACCATACACTCCATCTCAACCCGCGAAACCTCTAATCGACCACTCCGTAAGCGCTTAACCTTGCCCGGCCTCGTAATCCCTTATTTATTGACGCAAGCTCGTCGGGCTGGCTCAAAGGGATCGGGCGAGGCGATCGATTGATGTTCGATCGGCGCGGCCTGGGACTGTATGCAAGTGCGAGATGCGATTGGGGTATATACGTATACAGCCTCGGCCGAGTGCGCTCGGGCTGTTGTGTCAACATCGGCTACTGCCAGCATCAACAAGATGCAGTTACATGTTATAGAGATGCGAGAGGCCGTATGGCTTGGAGATACTCTGAGTTGTTGCGTTTTAATTAGGTGGCTTTCTGATACTTATGACTGGGAATGTTCGAGTTTGAAAGGTGGAAGCCAGAGTTTCTGTTTTATTTGTTACGAATAATGTACCGTATTCTTAGTATTTAGTCGATTGATGATTCGTTTGTTGATGAGTATCCGAAAGTAAAAACAAAATGATAGTTATTTTGCCTATTTATCATTTTACGAAATCTACTTATTAAAATTTTTCATTCTGTACTTCCGAAGCATTAATTCATGCATCTATTCTCTCAGCTAAACATCCCCAGAGTATCGTACACTAAAAACTCGCTATCCTCAAACATTCATCCTGCACATCGCTTACTTTCCTCAAAAAGCACACCTGAACACCACTACCACCAAATATCACCCAAGTCCACCTATTTTTACCACAGCCCAACGCAATCGTCGGAAGCAAAAACGCTCCGTCCTCCAAACTTGCAATTCTTCCTGAACCTTACGAAATCCCGCAACAACCGAAGGTTCACTATCCCAAATCTCATCCACAACAGCAGTAACATCTCAGTTCTCTAAAATTTCAGCTCGTCGCAAGCTCGGAATCCGTCACGCGTCGGCGCGCTGCATCCGCGACTGAGAATACTTCGTCAATCGTCGAGTCGTTAGTGCGGCCAGGAGGCACAGAGGCTGGCGCAGTTGCCCGCCTTGACTTCTCGAAATAATCGCAGCAGGCCGCGCGAATCTTTCCATTTTACGCCCTCGCTGATGAGACAAGCGACGTCTGACGGATTTTTGCTTTACGAGCTAGACTGCCTGTATGCTTGCTGTCGCGCTGCCCTGAAATTCGAACTTGTCGCGTTTGATTTAGGGAGAGTTAAATGGTTATGGTCTGTATGCTTGTTAGCAACGTGTTTTTAGAGTTGTATAGTTGTTGGGTTGCTTTCTATATGGGATGCGTTCGAGAATTATGTAAGTTTACGAAGAAAGTAATATATTTATGGTTTTTCGAGATTATGGATTAAGTCTATTTATCGTGTTCTAGAAACATTTAGTTAATTTATTTGTTACGGCATTGTATATCAATACTATAGTAATAACAAAACCTAAAAGTCATAACAAAACTGTATTTTAAGTGTGAATTTCAAACCCGAAGAAGACAAGTAGACAAGAAGACTGGATAAGTAAAAACAATTAAAACTATTTAGATTTGTTTAGATTACAATAGATTTATCAGGAAAATTTTATCCAAAAATGGACTTTATATTTAGAGTCGGAATGACATCTTTATTTAATAACAGTATTTCGTTAACACAAGGAATTTTATCTAAAAAAAACTCTTTCAAACCCTTCAAAAATAGTGCGTAAGCTCGATTTTATGTAATTAATTTTGGAAGCCACAAATATGTAACGATTGTCAAATGATTATTCGTGACTTGAAAATAACAGTGTGTAGCATAGAGCAAACTCGAATTAATCATAAGTTCGTTATGCTAATACGTACTAATAGAACTTTACCCATACTCTCGCTTCGATGAACTTATGTAGTAGTGGAGTAAAGTTCGTCTTTAATATCACGCATGCATTTAATCTCAATGGTATTTTAATACTATTTATTAGAAGCAACAAAAAATCTTCGGTTAATAAACCATAATGGACTTAACACTAATTTTTCGAACTAGCATAAAGCGCAAAGCAACTACTTTTCATTTCTCAACTAACTCTCTCAAATCTCAATCAATAAGCTCTATCCTCTCCCAATCAACATATTCAAATCCGAAAAATTCAACCTCCAACCTTCCAACATCTCAATCTCCGCTCCAGCGCGCCTCATATCCGATATGCGCGCCTCATCGGCCGCCCATCCAGAGCCTGGAATCGTATCAGCTCTCTCTCGCCGATAAAGCGCGCACCATCGGGCAAATCTTGGGCTCTCCTCCTCGAGCTATATAACCGTATAACCGCTCAGGATTCGCAGGTGGTCGGCTCGCTTACGTCGCCCTATAGCTATATACACGCGGAGGCGTGGGTGGAGACGAGAAGGAGCCAGCCGGCGCGAGAGAGCCTGTTTTCAGAGCAAACCGCGGCGAGCTTACACTCATAACAAGAAAAATATTAAATCAGCGCGCGCGGATCCAGCGTGCGGCAGTCGTCGCGAGAGATAGCTCAATACCAGTGGCGAAGTCCTTGCGCCCGCCGCCGCCGCCGCACTGTGTCAATGTTCTGTTTTCAGAGAAAATCGAGGCCGCTTTCTTATGTAGGTGTCGGGGCTTTTGTGTACCCTGGGACTCTAGAGAGGGACGATGAATTAAGGGATATGAATGGGGAGGAATGGAGTGGTGGTTATCGATTTTCGAATGATTTTGGGTAGGTTTGGGTGGGATTGGGAAAAGTTGATAGTGATTTTGAATAATTTTGTTTTAGTAAGAGATATAATAAATTAATGTGAAAAAAGTGTTTTATACAATATGCCGAAAATTAAATAGGCACTAATTAGGGTTTAAGAAGGTTGCCTTATATTATTAACATAATTATTGCTTCTGTTTTGTGCTGAGTGAAGGCTTTCTTAGAAGCTAATGAAATTTCATAGTTAAGCTGAACTAATTAAATTTCTTCTCCGTATATGATAAGTTGATTTATTTCTTTATTATTATAGTAAGCCATTTAAAATTTAAAGATAAATATTATTAATAATTCTGGATAAAATCTGAATTTTATTCTTTGTTTTATCAGAAAAATTCTATGAAAATATTTATTAAAGTAAAATTAAGATCAATATTAACAAAATTATGAATAAGTATGTGAAAAAAGTTCTTGTTTTCATCGAAAAAATGCTTAATAAAATTAATTTACCGTTCAAGCGCTCAATATAAAAATAAACTAACCACATCCAAATTCTCCCATCCCCCTAAGAACCTTCTTATTACCATCCCGTAAATCTCAATCGGAATGCACTCTCTTATCCTTACATTCCCTCCCTTATTTTCCGGCTCCTTAGCCGACCCCGATGCGATTTCGTCCATCGCCGCACGACAGCCAACTCACCGTCCGCACTTATACAAAGCTATCGTAGCAAATTCAACCTGAAAACAATGCGGCCTATTGTGCGGGCGCATCCCGCCGGCGACGCTAATACGGCTCGGCGCCCTATTTGTTGCCGCGCGCGAGCATCGTTTTATTGAAACATAATGGCCCGGGCGACGCTAGACGGCCGAGGGGTTGGATTAAGCATCGCGTGGCCGCTCGGGCGCGAGCTTTAATGCGCGTTTGTGCGGCTTGTACGATTCCCTTTTTGATACAAGCGTGTGTATTTTTTTTTTTTTTTTTTTTTTTGATGCTGGAAAACTCGCGGTTGCATTGTACTGCATTGTATTGTGCGAGAGCATTTTTCGGTTTATAGGAGTCTGGGTTTTTATGCTGCAAGGTGGATTTGTGAGTGAATGTTTGGAAAGGTGGAAGAATGTTCTAATCTGAGAAATTTATAATAAGGTATAAATTTTGTATGCAAGAATTATATTTAAAAACTAATTTCACTTTATTGTCGAATCTAAAAAAAATCTTCAAGAATATACATGAAGATTAAGACTAGTACAAATTACTCACGTAAACTATTTATAATTTTAAAGTTCAATTACTGCATATTAAATATTACATATTAACCAATAAATTCGAACTTGCACACTACAAGATCATATAAAAAAAAATCAGAATCAAAACAATCTCCAAAAAGCACATCGAACCACTAATAGTAACCCCCACTACAAAAGAATTCAGAAATCAGCGTCCACAAGAAACCCCCGAGTTTCACGCATCATCGCACTCCTCTCATCCAGAAAAAATTTCGTCGAAAAGATCAATTCGGCCCCAGAGGCACGCCGAGCTAAAAAGCCCGGCAGCGCATCAAAGTATCGCATAATAACCCAGCGCCCAGAGAAAGAAGGAAAAATCAGACTTTTTCCTATATAAGGCCAATATCGCTCCTCTATACTTTGACGTTAAATCGAGCATGTCTGCGCCCCCGCGAGGCTCCAGAGGGATTTTATCCACCGTGCGGCGCGAGCGCAGGTTCGTTCGTTCATTGTGCGGCGCCCTATTTTGGGCGCCACCCGCGGTGTCGCGCGTGTGCTGTATACGTCTTTTTCTTGTAAGGGAATGTGGTATGGATTTGCCGTTGGCGCGGATTTTTGGAGATTTTAAAATGGTATAATGGCTTAGGCTTAGATCGGAGCTTTTAGCCGCGGGTAGTGAGTTCTTTATTTCCTAATCTAATAATGGTTTTGAAATGATTTATCGATCGCTGAACTATATACCCACACGTATAGCAATCCGAGCGATGAAAATATTTTGCAGTATATTACCAAATAAAAGCCAACGAAATAAAACATTAAACACGAAATGATCTATTTCCAAACCCTATCAACCTAAACAAACCATCCTACCAACCCATCAGCAAGACCCAATAACACAGATCGCCTAGGCCAAAATAGTCTCTGCTCCTCTCTCGTCCCACAGCCGCATACGACAACGGCCCATCTGTTTAAACGTCCCGTCATCGAGCCAGAGAGAACAATTCCGGGAAGCAAACGCCAGCGCAATCGGCCCCGCCGCCTATACATGTAACTAGCCTCCGTACGCGCATATAGCCTTTGGCTCGCGCGTATATAGGGTTGAACACCCTAAAATTAGCTCTGCCCGCGAGACATGCGTATGCGTGCCCCTGCGATAGCGAGCGCGTGAAAAAATGCTTACATTATCATCCGTAATTTCGTAAACAAGCGCCAGGCCGCTAATGGGCTGAGTCTCTCCGACTCTTTTGCTCTCGGCTTTTTTTCTTGCGGGTAAACGTTGCGGGTGGCCCTGTTTATGCGTCATGAGGCTCGCCTGATGGTTCGCACTTCCAAGAGCTTATCGCTGATGCTGGCTGTGCGGTTTTTTTCGATGCTCTTTTGCGAAGGTTCGGGTTCGAGGAGATGAGGCGTCGTCTGGTTTTGGAAAGTTATGTAATCGGTTGTAGTGCGATATAGGCTTATTGTATTATCTTTAATTTTATAGTGTGTATAATGAAAATGTAATTATTTATATTTTATCAACTTATTACTTCTCTAGTTTATGAAGAAATAATCACAATTGTTTCTGTTTTGAAAGTATATTTGTATACACGATAGTTATATCATCAAACTTTAATCAAAACGTATACTAACGAGAAATTTTTAAAATTGTAGCTAAAAGATATTTATATTTTATTACCGTGTAACTACAATACGAGTTATCATCCAAACGCGGGTAACAATCTATTTCACATCCAACATTCATTTACAATATATAATTGAAAAACTTTCAAAACTAGCCACCACCGAATCAAAATTTTTCTACGTTCAGAACCAATTTTCCCATCAAATTCAAATACGTCGCTTTTTTTTGTAACCCTTAGCCGCCTTTAAAAAAATGCAGGTCGAGCAAGAAAATTCAATCAACAACAAAACCATTTCCTACAAAAATATCTAGCCCCTAACCCCGACAACCAACGCGCGCGTCAAATACCCTATCCCCAGCACTAACCAATACACACGCGTTCAACGAGCGTCGAACGAAAAAAACAAAAACGAGAGACGAGTGCCGAATAATTTTCGAGCCCGCGGAGCGCATCGAAATTGGCGCCCAACGGCCTGGAAAGAGACGAGGAGCGCGCGTGTATACCGCGCGCGGCTCAAAGCGTGAGCGCCAGAATGGCCGTAGGACTTTTCTCGCGTCGGGGTCAATTAAATTCGGAAATTGTCGAGCCATCCGCTGCGCGTGTTGTGTTTGCGCAGGAGCAATTTAGCGTTTAATGTCATAATGTCGCCGGGGCCGCTTTGCGCCTGCGTCGCTGCCCTTTGTTTGCTTTATTTTGGATTAAGCAGGCGCGGGAGCTGGACGATTCGCGTGTGGATTGATCAGATGGCTGGAGACTGGTGTCGATTTTTTTTGTGGTTGAATTATTGAGGTGTGCGGAGGGATTGTGACGTTTTCGTTAAAAATATGTGAATTTTTTGTTTCGTATAGGCTGGTTATTTATTTGTATTTCGTATGCGGAAAATTGAGACATTCATTAAACCGATTACAAAAAAAGAAAGAAATTAACGGCGTTGATACGAAGTAACTATCTAATACACCCGAACAATTACATTTCAATACAGAGCAGTTCAGAGGAACACTGCGCAGTTTCGCAATCGGAGTACAATAATATATACAGAACCATCGTCGAATACGAAGCAGAGCTATATATAGTCCTCTTGCGTGTAATATGCGCACGTGACGCTGGCTATAGGGAAAGACAAGAGCAGGTGCTGGTTTTCCCAGAGATGACCCCAGGCAAATTGCGAAATCGCTATATAGTCGCGTCCATATGGAACCCTCCTTTTGCCCCTTTCCGACCATTATGTATACCGGTGGAAAGAGGGCTTTGGGAAATTGGATTTTGTTGTTTTTATTAATAAAAAAAGGGAAGTGTATTAACGTAAGATAGGTATTATGATTTGATGAGTAACCTAATTTTCGGCAAAATGTGTATCAAATGATCAAAAACAGATATAAAGGTTAAATTAAAAGTTTCTAAGTATCTTTATATTTGATATTTTGTTTGTAGTACATAATAATTTAATCAGCATATGTAGAATGATAACGGAACTAAATGTCAATATTAAATTTTGTTAACCAAATCAATATCACATTCGAACTACTTGGTGCTAACTGAATGATCATATCAGCAAGATTTAATTAATGTTGTTAAAGCATCATTTAACATAATACTACACACTTATAAATGTACTTATGAAAGTAAAGTGCTAAATATATTATAATATTTTTTAATGGGCCTCGTCTCGATTACAAAATGCTAAAATCAATATAAGCTTAAAACATACATTCAATATTCTGCTTAAGAATTTCTTTATGCAGTCTATTATACTTTTGCAGATATACGGAAGCATGAATTAAAAAATGTTTGCTTTTTCAATCCACGTATTCGTTAAAAATTTTTTTCATCTCCATTTTGTGCCTCATAACTAAATATAATTTACCCAAATCATATTTCCACTTCGTATGTCTGCGGAACTATGAAATAATTACTCCGTTCAATAAACAATACATTACGCCTCCTCCAACTTTTGCATACTTATTAAAAACCCATCAAAAAACAATATCCCACGAAACATCACAACAATATCCAACAATCAAAAAAAGTCAGAATTATAAAAATAACTTCGAACAAGATCGTCAAGTGCTCAGAAGCCAGCGAAATACTTTGTGCACACACCCAAAGCTTCCGTAGCGCGGTAGGCCAATGTAAACGTGTCGATATGCGCGCGGAGCGATTTTTAGCTATTTGCCCGGCGTATTAGAAAGGATAACTTTGAGTGTTTGCAAGGAGAGAACGAGCGAACACAAAAGACGAGGGGGAGACGACCTATATAACTTTCGCAGCAAGCCCGATACACCGTAGGCACACACGCATAGCCTAGATGGGTCCTCACGTCACGAACTTTTCGACTATGTGCAAATATTAAAATTTCGAGGGTGCGGCTTTGCAAGCCCAATTACTTTTCTGGGGGATCGTTGAGGAGGTGGCTAATTGAGCAAGTGTATTGTCGAGTTTGATGTTTTAATGCACTGCAATGTTTTTTTCTAAATCAATTTTTGGGAGAGAATTATGATAATTTATTGAATGCTTTTTTATCGATTTCTATCTAAAACTGAAAGAATAAAAAACCACTTATTCAAAGTTGTACGAAAGTGATTTTTCACTTATTTAGATTTAGACACTGGTCTAATAACTAAATTAGAAAATCCTAAACTAAAACCATCGCAAAGAAAAAACAACCGCATAAACAATCCCAGCTCGCCCTCATAAAGTCTCCGCACGTATAATCAAACCGCCGAGAATGCAGCCACACCCCCCTCCTCAACGTCATACCCAAGAACGCAGTGTATAATCTCCATCTCTCTCCCTACAGTGCGGGGGCGTCGATTCGTCCAAACAGGCTCGCTGCGCCCATAACCACTTGCGCTACTGGCTCCGCGGAATTTACGATCAAACGGCCCCGCAAGATACATTGATTACACTCAGCGAAGGTACTTCTGCGGATTCTCGCGCGGCCAGCCACAAAATGGAAACAATCAGCGGACATTTTGTTTTGACCCCGCGCTCGCGCTGCACGCGCGTATATAGTCCGCTGCCTGCCTTCGTTAAACGGCTGCGTTTAGGAATCGGGAACGGAAGTCGGTGAAAATTTATTTTTAGCCGCGGCGGACGTGTATAGGTAAGCTCGCGCGCGCAAGCGAAGCGGGGCCGGCTTTTCCGGGAATCGGTCAGCGGTGAGATGGATTTTTTCTCTCGTACGATGGAGATCGGGCGCGTGTTATTCTTTTTTCGAAATCCCAAATCGGAGAGTGTTTAGGGAGCGATTTTCGGCGCGCTGGGTAAATATTGATGCTTTGAAATTCCGATCTGTTTTTCATGTAATTCGGTCTAATTAAGCGCGGATGATACCGATCCCGGGGAGAGGTCAGCGCGCGTGTGGTTGGTAGGAAAATTGTTGGGAAAATGCTAGAGGCTGGGTGTCAGGAGCTATTTAAATTTTCCAAGGTAAGTTTGAGCGCTCTTGTGAGTGTTTTGTTAGCTGCGTGACTACTGTGCAGTAGTACAAATTTTATTTCAAACCGCAATATTAACTATGCAAAAAATAATGCAAAAACTTTTTATTGATTTCCTTTTAATACAAAAAGTAAAATAATTAGAATAATAAATATAAGAATCATGTGACTTAAACTCAGTCTTATCACATTATAACTTAAAATATTATCACACCATCTCTAAGCATATTAGACCAAATCAATGTCATTACGCAAGCACCTTTAAAAACGAGCCATCCCACGCTCACAAAAATTGCATTATACTCTCATAAAAGAAACTCTCGATCCTCACAATACCCAACCCCCGCATTAGCACGCTAATGACATACGCCTTAGGCCTCGAAAATCGTCCTTCTAGGGGGTCGATGGCTTTAAAATCGGAAAAGCGCCCGTTTCGTTTGAAATATATAGATCACCACGCGCGCGCAGGCTAGAGACGCAGAAAAGGATCGAGCCCTCGAGTGAGCGACACGGCCAATTCCGCTGCGGGGCGAGATTTGGATTTAACTGCGGTGCATCTGCCAAAACACGTGCTTCGGATAAAGGAGGGTGGGGGGGCTTTCGTTTTTGCGGGGACTCGGCCCGAGGTGGGCATTGTTGGCCTGGCATTATGCAGCCCTGGAGTAGCCCCTTGTTAGATGGCTGCATTGTGGTGCGGCTTTCGCTCTTTTCTCGCTCTCTCAGCTTTGAGCGAGGAGTTTGTCAACTCGATATGGATGTGGACTTTGTTGGCTGGAAGTCGAGCCGATTCGAGGGAGGCGATGCTCTATTTTCACGCTCGTTTTCACGTTTTTGGGGGCTTGGGTTATTGAGAAATGATGAGGTATTCTTTGAGAGTGGTTTGATTAGGAAGGTGTAAATTACTGTCTTGTTTTGAAAATTTTGTTTTTGTTAATAATTTATGTGAAGGAGCAAAATTAATTACTTAATATTGTTGGAATATTAATATAATATTCATTTACTTTGCATGTTATAGTAAGAGAAGTTGGTAAAAGGGAATCATAAGGTTACAGGAAATGAAAGATGTGTTTGGATGAAAAAGAAATATAAAATGATATTCGATCGATATTGTATTTATTTTTGAACATTTTCATCTCCTAATATATGTTACGTTGACGATATTACAATAATAACGCTCGTACCTCGGGAAATTGCGAATCTCGAGTTTCGATCATATATTCGTCTATTTTTTTCTATTAATTAATAATATTAATAATAATAATATTTCCATATTTATCGCGCTATGTTCGCTATACAATGTTTCTATAGATATTTGCAGTTTCGCTTTTTTTTATTTATAATACACACAGAGATCTAACTACTTTCGAGCTGAAAACCGTTTATCTTTGACTACACACGATGACATTCGCTTTCGATTCACGCATCCCCGTGATCGCCTCATAAAAAGGAGATGACAGCTCCCCCGTCCTTTTACAGCTTAATACGCGCTGAATGCAGAACGAATGAAAAATCGACACATTTTTTAAATATGACGTATTCCCATTAACGATTCTTCATTCACGGCTTCGCCTTATAAATCACGTTATACTTTAAACTACAACGACTGAAACGAAGCGTTTTTTTTCTAATTTATTCCCAACGAAACTGAAAAACAACGAATAATATTTGTAAATATAATTGAATGTTAGCTATACTGCAATAGTTGTATATTTGCTTTTTAGTTTAGTTAATTATGAAAAAACTTTTTGAAAATAAAAGTAATTAAAAATTCCTTTATCGAAACAAGAAGCGTAAAAAAACTTCCCATAAAACTATTTTGTAATAATTTCGACACCTTGTCACTTCGTTACGAAGCGCAATCTCGAAAATTCACCGCTTAATCCCCGACTAAATTCTCCAGTATCATTTGTCATTCAGTCTCGATCTCCCCGCGCACACTTACCCTTTTTCATGCGCCCACAGCTCACCCTTCATCATTCGAGTCAAAGATCCACCTTTTCAGGCCCGACGCAGTACACAACGTACTAAAACGCGATCCAAGGGCCGTCCGCCAACGCGCTCTATATATATTCTTAGCCTAACTTTCTTATCTATTCACACTATTTTTATTCATCATGTCGTTCGTTCTTTATCAGCTACATATCAATAAATATATCTCAGCTCTTTATTTTTTTTTCTTTGTAAATGCACGTGGTTCGAGTTATACACATACGACTTTTGATTCTCATTTTTATTACAGTCCTATAATACACGGATCGGCACCTTGCGATGAGGCGACGATCCACAAAGTAATGTTTTTTTTTTATACAACAAAGTCTTGAGTTGGACTTATTTTCACTACATTTGATCAGCAGCAAACATTCGCAAAAATCCCAAACCTTGGTGAAAAAAGGTGACACCGATTGCTAACACCGATTAATTTGGATGGAAATTCAACATACATTTATTACCAATATTGATAAAAATATTGACATAATACTCGAGTTTAACTGTTGATCAAATGCCCTGAATCAAGCCATTCTCAAAGAACAAATACAGAAAAAGCCATAACCCGATATTCCAACCCTAGCGCGATCGTTATCACAAAAAATCAAACCGATGGCAGAACGCGGATTTTCAGTGATCATCCGATCAAGAAAACCACGCAGCAATAATCGAAATAAGAGAGAGAAAGCGAAGAGGCGCGTCGTGACTTTAATTCGTCCTCGGTGCGATGACTCGGCAGACGATCGGCAAACAGCTGCTGTTTGCACTGCGCATTTTTGCGATCGTTTGCACAGATGGCATTGCGCGTAGCCCGGAAAAATCGGCAAATCGTCCGCGAGTGAAATGCACCTTGACCCTGGGTCAGGGACGCGGCGACGTCTTCATCTTTGTTTTTTTCCGATACCGATCTTCTCCTTAGTGTCCCAGAAAGATCGGGATCGGCGTTACGGCTCGACGGAAAAAGTGATAATTATGCAATTTGTCACGCTTATGTTAATGCGCGAGGGAAAAAAAATTGTGTACATTGTTTTTGTTCGCGAAAAAAGCGTGTAACATAATGCCTTCTCAAACATACGTTGAAAGACTGAAAGATCATAACCGAAAGTATTTACACAATTCGTATATACGTGACTATTTTTCTGTTTTCCTCAAAATCGTTTACGTGTACGATTAAATTCGTGCTATATATATTATAATAACTCTGTGTTACACTCGACTATCGTTTGTTTTTTTTTTTTTCACATCGAAGTAAGAAACGTCTTAATAGGAATAACAATGTGTCCCGCGGTAAAAATTCATCCGAACTACCTAACCAGCAACGAAACATCCAAGAAACTCCAGCACTCAGCGAGAGTAAAAACTATACAAGACACTCGCGCGAGTCGAACTAACTCAGCCTCACCAAGCGCAAGTCCACGAAATCGACCAAAGACATACCGATTCCGTCTTGCCGATTTCTATACACACATCAAACCTTCTCGGGCGAAAACGAAAAGTCCCTCTATCACTCAAAGACATCAACAACACACACGCTCGTGAACGATATTAACAGTGCGACTATATATATACGTCAATCCTTGCCCCCTGATAACCATATTCCCTTAACATCCCCGAGCGTTCAGTTCCACTCCTTGGAGAAGTCGTCGTTCGTCGGGATCCACTCCTGTTTGACGTAGACGAGGCTCGGGTCGTAACCAGCGCTGCTACTGGACGTCGTGGCAACGGGTTGTTGCTGCTGCTGGGACTGTTCAAGGTCCCGGGCGTGGGACCTTGAATTCCGGTATTCTCAGTACTTGTGCAGCGTTATGGGCAGGTTGCCGCTGGTGTTGACGGCGTTGCAGTCCTGGTAGTAGCGGTGGTAGAGCGGAGGCGACGGCGCAGCGCCTGCGGACAGTGGCGTCGGTGGGCTGGATCTGTAATCAGAAATGAGGGGGTGGTGAGTTTTGTGCTGATGGTTTTTGGGAGATTACTAGTTTTGATAGCTGAGATTGGATGTTAAATCGAAATCAATCGCAGGAGTATTTTAAATTGGAAATTAAATCGATCTTGTTAATTGAAGTATGATGTATAATATTAAGAAATATTCAATAATGATTACTTATTTGCTAAGAAATGTTTGCGACTTTACAGGAAGTACTTTATATAGCAATTCTTTCAGAGGAAATATTGATTTAATGAATCGAATATCCATTTGAATAGTTTTAGTCCAATATAATTAATTTTTCTATACAACTTTCCCAAAGTAACTGCTTACATGTAAAGATGAAAGCACAAATACAATGTAGTAATAAATTATTGACAAATTTTTGTATCCGCAGGTGTGTTGTGGAACAATTTTAAGATAAAGCCCACAATGCAAAATAAATAAAATTAATTTCCACATTATCACGTGCTTGACATTCCAATATTCACGTTGTCGAGCCACATTTATTCTCGGAAAAAAGCTTTTATCAGAGCAACGAAATTTCGATTAATACGCGGAAATTCAATTACCGTCACCGGTTATTTTTTACTTTAATTGCTTTTATTTCGTGCATTGTAACGTCAATGCTATTACGAATGCTAAACGACGCAGACAAAAAAAAGCGAATTGCTTTAAACACTTTTCAATATTAAATATTTTAAATAATCCAAACAAAAAATATGAATAAAATAATCCATAACATTAAATGATCATCAATTATTATTTGCATTATATTTAATAAAATACATTGCTTTGTTTTGTAAGCAAACAATACTTATAAATCATACTTAAAATAAAAAGAATACATTCTGTTGAATAAAAATGCTTATACTCTCATAAAACTTTTTCAGAACAATATTCTTTTGATAATCAATTAACCAACGCCAACATATAAACATTTTTTCCTTTCATTAAAAACTTCTTAACCTTCACGCCGAAAAATCCCGTCATTTCTCACTCACGCTGACGATAAACGTAGCTCCTCGTTCGTCATCAAAATCATCCTTCGCGCGCGAACGGGCCGCGGATTTCACGCAAATTTCACACAACGTCACTGAGAAATCATCGGGTGCGCGCCTCGAGCGTCAAACGATCGCAGCCGCCGCCGCCGGGGCGAAAAATATATAGAAACCACATGCGACGGTAGCACAGCGACGACGTAAAAACTGGCGGTTTTATGTCTTCACGCCTCGTACGATATATACCGCGGCCTCGTAACTCCGCGCGACGTGAATTTTTACGAGCGACGGTTTAGCGGCGCTTTTGCGGGGGATTCGGTGCCGATGTTAGCGGGAGGATGTGTTGATTAGAAGAATTGAATGGCTTGTAGCAAGAATTATTCGGGAGATTAGTCGGTAATTTATTATATAGAATTTGAAATATTTGATTGTTATAATAAAATTTTGAAATATCAAGATAGTTATTGAGTTGCTGCCTTATTTCAATGAATTGACAGACTGAACGTGCTCGTGGTGGCGTAATGATCTTTAGCTGTTTTTAAATCCCTTGAGGAAGATTAGCTGCAGCTAAGTATAATGGCTAATCTTACTCCAGGGATTTTGAAATCGCTGTGAATGATTACGCCTTTAAAAGTAAATCATGCCAATCAACTAGTCACGTTCTGCTGGTCGTTCTACAAAATCCTTTTGTGATAATAAGATACTATAACTTTTGGCTAAAAGAAAGTTGCTAAACGAAATTACTAAAAATTGTTTGTGATCAAAAACAGACGATGTTTTTTCCGAATAAACCAAATTGAATGTACGTCAGACAATGTTTTGAAAAGTTTCCTCTTCCTTAAAAAGTGCATTTGAACAGCTTTTAAATGTCTTTTGCTTTTTCGAATTTGCATTGATTTATGACTCCAAGGAGCATCAGCGCGTATTATCTTGAGTAGTTCCGCATGATTGCAAATTGTTATTTGCCAAAATTGATCGTTTTCATTCACGGAAAGGAATATTCGTAAAATGATGCGCATTTTAAATTGATAACACATAATATATGCAGAACATTGATACATCAATATACTCTAAAATATTCCAATTTTCGTTGCAACGACGTACCGCATATGCCTCAGTTTTGATTTATATTAATGAATTTTATTTTAAAAATTTTATTTTTTAATATTTAAAACAATAACCCAAAATTAATTTACATTTTATACTGTCCTTTCATACTTAAAATTGACAAATACTTTCTTCAATAATTACTACTTGACTACAAGATATTTTGTCACTTAGCTGTACATACAAACTGTGTAAAATCTTCAAAACAAATAATTTGCGTATTTCTATATTATTATTATAATTTTGGAATAAACATTATAAAACCGCGTATCTTATGTTTTGTAAAGACTGTATTACTTTAAAATGATTTATTTTTTAATTACACTGTGCTATACCTCTTTTGAAGCCAAAAAAAATACCGATAAACTCCCTAAAGTTCTCATCCCTCTTGTTTATTTAACGAATAACAAATTCAAAAATCATCCATCTTACCTGTATAATTGACAGCTTGGCGACTGAGTCTCCTGGTACATCGCTGCGGTATCTGGACTGGCCGCCTCCTGGTACCACTGCGCGTGTCCCATATTATTGTGAGTCCTAGCCGTCGCGTTGTACTCGGTATGGTCCACAATATAACCCGACGGACAGTATGCTGGATACATATTCGACGTCGGTGAAGGATTAGCCCTGGCGATGCTGCTCGTGGTCACGTGACCATAACCCGTCGAAGCCATCATCGCGGCGACGGCTGCTGTGGTAGCCGTGGTCGCCGCTGCCGTCGTCGAGGCTAGATCCCTTGCGTTTCCGGCTACACTGGTCATCGGAGGTTCAGGCCGCGTCGTCATGATACCGTGCTGTTGAAGGTGTTGTTGGTGATGCTGCTGTTGCTGCTGTTGATGGTCTCGGAGTTGACTGCTCATCATCTGGCTGCTGGTTTCGCGGCTGTTGGTCATGAGGGCGTCAACGCTGAAGCTTGTGGGATCAAGACCGGCCATTGCCACATCTTGAATAGTCGTGGCAGCCTGATGATGCTGTTGTGGTTGCTGCTGTTGTTGATGATGGGGATTGTTAGGTGAGACTACCAGTGAACTCTGAATAACGCTCTGGGCGTTGTTGTTGTTTTGTGCTGCTTTGGAGTCCTGGATGGGACTGTGATGATTGTGATACTTGCTGGCGACCATGCAATGCGTTGCCGAGTTGGGATCGTTCATGGGCTCGCGTTTCGGCTTGCAGAGTCCGCTCTGATCCAGCAGCTTCTTGCTTGCTGAATTCGTCACATCAGCACTGGACTGAAGCACCACGTTGAGCGTTGGTTTGCTGTCGTCAACTCTGGACTTGGTCTGAAGCAGACCTTGCCTTTTCAGTGCCTCCTCCTTCTCCTTCAGGGCATCCTGCTTCTTGAAACGCCTCCTGCGCCTCAGATACGATCCGTTGTCGAACATATTGTAACTGTCCGGGTCAAGAGACCAGTAGCTGCCCTTGCCAGGCTTCTTGTCGTCCCTTGGAACCTTGACGAAGCACTCGTTCAGGCTGAGGTTGTGCCTGATCGAGTTCTGCCAGCCCTGCTTATTCTCCCTGTAATATGGAAAGCGTTCCATGATAAACTGGTAGATGCCGTTTAGGGTGATCTTCTTATCCGGCGCGTTCTGGATGGCCATAGTGATAAGCGCAATGTACGAGTAGGGTGGCTTCACCATGTCCTTACTCGGATGATGCATATGCTGCTGACTGATACCAGTAACCGGATAACCTGCAGCCGCGGCATAACCACCGTAACGATACTGAGCCTCGTAATAACTGGGCGCGGCGCCTACACTCGGGTAAGACGGGGTACCCATCCCCATCGGCACTGCGGTCGCGTGCCTGTAATAGGCGTTCTGCTCGCTGAACAACGTATGCATCTTGACGGCGCGAGGTTACTTCCTCTGAGTCTATGAACTCGCGAGAACCGATAAGCGCGCTGGGGTAGTTTAGGAACACTGGATCTCACTGACACTCAACGAGGGTAAGGTCTGTATCTCGGCGACGCTGAACATTGGGGACGAACAGTCTGGAGCCCGACACACAACAATGCAATCTCACACGCGACTGGCTATACGCAAGCACGGGGTGACCGGGTAATGAGCGCTACCCTCCTGCGGGGCCTGCTTCTCTCTCTCACTATCTTTGTCTCTCTCTCCACCTCTCTATTGTCAAAGACAACAGACAGCTCCTGGCCGTTTACTCGCTGCGCCCCCGCGTCGCAAGGAAAACACGCTCACAGGGAGGACACAGAGAGATGGAGCGGCTGGTACATGCGTGCACACACACGGGCCGTGACTGACTACTCGCTCTGGCTGACGCGCGCGGGCCATCAGCCGAATAATCGAGCGGCCCGACTATATCCCTCCGTCTCTCTCTTTCTCGCTCGGCTTCTCTCTCTCTCTCGCTCGCTCGCTCGGGCGAGGGAGCCTCTACCGAAAAATTCGGGGAGTCCCCGCGGGGGGACTGGGGCGCTCGGCGATTGGCGCTAGCGGCGGAACCGGCGACGCCCACGGCCAATGGGACAGCCGGAGCTCGCGGCTCGCGACGAGGAGGCTGGGTTTCTGACACACCCTCGCTCGCGCGTGGGTGAGAGAGAGAGAGAGAGAGTTGGGTTGAATGGGAGATTGCGAGTGGGAGGAAGAGAGAGAGTGAGACGTCGAATGCTAATGCGCGCTGCCTGGAGATGATGGATCCCTTTTGGCTCGCGCTCTTTTTTTTCGATCCGCGGGTTTTATGGCCGTGGGTTTTACGGAGAGATCGAGGAAGAGGTGTCGGTTGAGAATCCGTGGAATTTCGAGGTGAGGTGGTGAGAGAGAGAGAAAGAGAGAGAGAGGTGTTTCAAGGCTGGGTCCTGATTTCTGATCGTGAGATTCGGGTGACGGAGCTGGTTTTGTTTTTTCTTGGTGAACGGGACATTTTGGTAGTGATGGGGGCTTTGATGATTGTCAGTTTTGATTGAGGATATTGAGTTTGCTTTAGCGGATTGTTGGGTTATTACAATATTGAATTGATTGGGTAGTAGGGTGCTGCAATTGCCGCATGAATGCTACCATTTTTCTTTTATTTTTACGCGTACGTAATTTTTAATGAATTCTATTTGTAATAAGCCATTCATAAGGTAGGCAAAGTATGCACTCATAATGTCAATGTAAAAATTATCATCTTATTTTTATTTTAGTTATATCTTTTATAAGAATGCTAGAACTGATGTCGCAAAAAGATCGCCGGTAGTTTCGTTTAAAAACATATTCTTATTATTTTATATATTATTTGTTTCATGAATATGAATTTTTAAGATTATAGCAGAAAAAATACTTGCTTTCTCATATAATATATTTTTATATAACATATCGCCGGCTGAGAGGAAAAAGGTTCTTACTCGATCTAGCGATAAAAACAGTACTAAGTCGAGTGAGCGCTAAGAAAAGTAACTTCTCGAT
>UELX01003598.1:0-22436 GCA_900480035.1 Eupelmus urozonus
TTCACCATTTTATGGTGAATTTTGAAAAAACTCGCCATAAATTGACGATTCTACGGTGAAATTTTCTACCAGGGATATACATGCACATAAACACACACACGCGCACGAGCGCACAATCATTGACAAGAACTATATTTTTTGAGCCTGGAGATGCCAATATATTTCAAATACTCTAATGAATTCTTTGAAAAATATCTTTGTTACAAAGCGTTCTCTCCGAGAATCCAAAATTGTCTGTAAATGTGTCCCAGACTAAAGCAAACGACAATCAATCATGTAATTATCATAATCACTTTAATTTAATAAACCATCTATTTAAAGATCTGAGAAGAAAACGCAACGAAGAAGACATTCCCAGTAAGTCGTACAAACAGCTCTCCGCGACCTATCTCCACAAAGCTTTCGCCTGGCTCGCGCGCAATATACCCTCAAAACTCGTTCATCTCCGTCAGCCCAGCCCCGATCTTCGTCAATTACATTGTAATAAGTTAAGTAATAATCCCCCGTGTCAAAGTGTCAGTCCCTCAACGCAGGCTCCCTCTAAAAGCACGACGCAGCGCAGAGCCAGAGTTTCAAACAGCGTCTATTACATTTTAAAGATAAACACGTTTCCGACGATTCCCGCAGCCTTTTAACAGACGGAGAGAACGGCTCGGAGCCGCAATCTTCCTTGAGACAGCTTGCAGTAAATTCAAATTTAGCTATAACTCCTCCTCTCCGTGTCTACCGCGCTCTCCCAACTAAAAAGCGCTCTGCGGATTTGCTCGCTCGCTGGCGACATGACGTACTTTTCCTGCCCGCGACTGACGTGAATTTATCGTCCGCTACTCGATCGTCGACGTACGCGCGCGCTCGCCATAAAGTAGGTCATATATCTTGCGCCGGCCGCGGCGAAAGACCATACGGTAGGTGCGTACAGGAGAAAGAGAGCTTAAGGACCGCCAGAGAGAGAGAGAGAGAGCGAGTATAAAGAGAGGAAATTAAATGCCGTGTGTAGAGAAAAGCCCGTAAGAGAGCGAGGAGAGAGAAAAACAAATCGTTTTCGCGTTGGGCTAAATTTAAAAAGCACGGTAATGGCTTGGCTGGCTACCGGACACGTGCGTGAGCTGGCTATCGCGCGGCTATGGAGCGGCTTGATACTATCAATGAGTAAGGCTGGTGTTTGACATTTTGAGATAAAATTTAATTACAGTGTATGCCGCTGCTGCCGCTGTCGGCTGAAAAATTGTTTTTCGACCTTTTCTTTTAGTAATTAGACCGAGTTTATCTTGAGGGTGTAAAAGTTGTTTTGCTTCTGAGGTACGTGACCAGCCTGAGATCAGCTGTAACTGCGCAAAAAAGAGTTTGTTTATAGAAAATTGAGAATTGTTGCTTTTGATTGGACATCAATCAATCTTTTTTTCTAGTCTTGTACTCTCTAAAAACTTCCTCTTAAAACTTGGTTCAGAATATTCTTAGATGATGATGTATTTACCCATGAAAATTTTGTTTTACGTATTTCAATTAAAGTAATATTTAAGATGTTTTAAAGCTTTTTAGAAAACGTGGTTAGAGTGCAAGAGAGTAATATTCCTACTTTAGCTTAAAATAATTCAATGAATATATAATTTATGTGAGTTTAATACAGCAAAGATTTTTATCGATCGCATCCCGAGGTAAAAATTCTACCTACAAAGATTGTTAGTTTGAATTTACCAGGACCGTATCTGAGAGTACCGGATCTCAGAATTTTGTGAAACTTTAGGATACGTTTTGAGGTGTCCAAAAAGAATGAACAAAATGCCACAGTATATTAAGACGTATTATCAACTGTAAGAAAATATGAAAAAGGAACTTCTACTTAAAATGTAAATATTTTCGCTTACACGAGTTCTTAACAAATTTCCGGTAAGTAAAATAAAACTAGACAGCCAATTTCAAATTTTAGAATAAAGAAGTAATAATTAGGCTTGGTGAAGGAGGAAATCACATTTTAAGTGGAAGCTTATATTTTCTTAAAAATAATATTATTGCATACATATTATAGATACTGCGGCTTTGTTCATTTTTTTAGTATCTCAAAACATACCTTAAAGTATCATCAAATTCTGAGACCCGGATCTGAGGTGCTCCTCTTGTTGGTGAAATTTTAGCTAAAACTTAACAAAACTGAATCTACGTTATACAATTAAAGCAGTAACTAATTAGCTTCTATGCTTAAGTTAACGTCTATTTAACATATTCTTTACTCAAGATTAGTAATTAAAACGATCATATTATAACTAATAATACGATTGGAAAAATGAATTTCTTTTTACTGATCTTACAAATTTTTCATTTTAAATATAAGCGAATGTTTTACTTTCCGAATACCCTTGGCAAAATCCATTCAAATATAATTTTCGAAAACATGACAATCATATCAACATATCAATAAGTTCTGAAACATCATTTTCCCTACCCAATAAACAAAACCTAAAACACAAAAAAGACATTTAACGCCAGAGCGGAAGGCAAACGGGATCGAGAAACGCGCAAAGAGGAAAATAGCGATACCGAGAGGGCAGATCTCGAGCGGCCGCGCAGAAACACAGCGGATCTCTCAAGAGCCGATGAGTTATTGGCCTATGAAAGTCGCCGATATCGTTAATTAACGGACGTGCGCGCGCGCGAGGCGACGTCGACGCTCGCACAGGGGGAGTATAGGCCTATACGACTTTTGCATTAGCCGCTATCAGCCTGTGGGCTCTCGACGTCGCTTTTGCCTTCCTCTCACATACACTTATATATACATACCCACATCCGACTTATGCACACGCAACCGGCACAAGCCCCAGCAATGGCGCGCGCGTAAGCCTTCTTTGTCCCTCTATTGCGCGTATACGTACACGCAGCCGTGCGCTTTCAAGGCCGCGTTTTAACGTCTTTAATCTAACGAGCGCGAGAGTGCGCCAACAATGCCGGGGTCCGCGCTTCGTCAAACACGTCCCTCCCTCGCTTCTTTTTTTTTGCACACGAGCGCGTTAGAGTCCCCCCTTTTGGTGCTCACTCTGCCCCTCTCGTTCTCTATCGGCTTTTTTCTCTTTTTTTTTGTATTTCGGCCGCGCGCGCGCGCGAGTGTAGCTGTGCGTGGGAGATGAAAGGCCGACGAGCGAGCTATATGGCGATTCGAAAGCGAGAGGTGGAGATTCGCTTTTTTTCTCTCTCTGCGGTGGACGGGTGTGTATGTAAGCGCGGAGAGCGATTCCTGGGGTTTCACCACCAGGCTGGCTCTTTCTCTCGCTCCTGCTCTCGTTACCATGGCGATATGTACGCGGAAACTGCGCGCTCGATGCAACTGGCGAGCTGTACCCGTTTTCTGTGAGAGATAACCATCACAGTTGAAAATGGTGGGCGAGGCGCTGGTGTTGGGGTTTTGTTTTTAATGGTTGGGGTGATATCTGTACTATTTTCATGATTATGAGAAATTATTGCGATAGGTAGTAATGTTTTTTTTATTTATATATAGAGGATATTATACAAATATGGGTTCTATAATACGCTGTGAAAAAATTATGGCATTTGACGCTGCTTGTTAAAACAGGCAACGGAACTTGATATTCACTATTGCCTGCTATCAATAATTGAGCAGGCTAATGTTTGATATTACTGCCCAAATATTTGTTTATTTGTGAGCTATAATTTTGTATTTAATTCTATTATTATAATGATTTTAATTTTAATTTTGCTGGATTAAAAATATGAACATGCTATTTTGAAGAAAATTTGTTTAACAAGATGAAAAATATAAAAATATAAAATGGTACTTATTTAACTTGCGTAGTTCCTTTTGAGTTAATTCTCTAAGTTTTTTAAAACGTGGGTATGATAAACAAAAAAATTTCAGCATATTTTTTAAAATTTGAAGAACTTTTTTCAATTTTTTGAATATTAAAAAATAAAACAACATTCTTTTTAGTAATTGTTACAGTGAATGGCGGAACGCAAAATTTATCTTTTGTATTATAAATTTTCTTTTTCATATACGTTTATATTCGCATTATATCATAAACATAAAGCCTGAGATCAACAAAGTGATTATCAACTAACATTCCTTCTTAAATTATAAAGTTAAGAAAATAATTAAAAAAATTTGATAGTGAACTTTAAATTTACAAGCAAATGTACCCAAGAAGAAATGTTTTCATTTAATGACTAATTAATCCTAAGTGAAAATTAATTCAATGCTATTTCTTGATCTATAAACTTTTTAAATGGGTGAATTTCTATATATGAAAATGAAAAACATGAATACAGAAATCAAATAGTTATAAGGACAGCTTCATTCTCTACCGTATGTCAGCATGATCAATCAAATTTAAGTACAGTATAATGTGAATTAAAATATAAATAAAACAATAAAAAGTAATAAATTTATATTGGGTGGAAATTTTACCATACCATATCATAAAATGACAATTTTTTGGCCATTTTCTATCTTGTAAGTTATTAATTAGCCATTAATTGGATAATTAAGATTAATATTAGTTTTAGGATCATATGATTCAAACAGATTTGATGATATAGAAATTATTTAGAAAATTAAATGGTACCAATCTACTATAAGACCATAATTATTATAAGATTTATTTTTACATTTGTTTTATTCTAATAAATGTATAACTTCATATAACATTTGAATTATTGCGAATTAATTTGTAACGAAAATAATTCTGTAAATTTATGTGTGTAAATTTACACAGGCCAAGTATGTAGCTTCCATTTAAATACATTGTCAACGTTTTAAAACGTTTTAAAATGGCAGCAATGTATTTAAATGGGAGTTACACACTTCATTGTGAAGAGACTTCTGAATCTGGAAATTAAATTGTGTATTAAAATATATTACAAATTTATGATATATTTTACTGCTTTGTTTATGTTTTAATTGATTGGTATAATTATTTTGTGTTTGCCTATTTATTTACTTATTAAAAAATGAAGTTACAATGCCTAATCATGTGCACATATACCGTAGATAGATGTTCTTCAGTTATAATACCTTGTTGAACACATATATCATCTTGTTCTTTTTATTGTGCAAAGCTCTAAAGATATTCTAATAAATACAGGTATAAGAAAGACAAAAGATCCATTAGATTATAGATTTTTCCAATACTTTTAAAATTCCAGCAAAAATTACTATTTCTAGAAAAAAGTCACTCGAAAACGCAAAAACTTCCACGTAATTTTTCATTTTCCCTCAAAGAGCAAAGAGCAGCTCTACCGTTCGCGTTTATACCGCTAAATTTGCACGTGTCTCCTCGCGCATTCGATCTCGTTTTCCAGCTCACGCTCTCGCAAAAAGGGCCGCCCTCGAAAAAGCGCCGGCTTCCTTTGCCGCTTATATTTTCCAGTTTTGATCCGACGCTCGCGCTCGCGTCAAAGCCGCTGCTTTTTCACCCATCGCCGCCGACATACACACACACATTCATGATATACACGCGGCTAAATGAAAAAAAAAAAGCAACGCGAAAAAACATCGCTAAAGGCCCCGCACAGAGCGCCAGAATAGGAGAAAGCGTCGCCGGCTCCATAGAAAAGCCGGGATCGGCGAACGTGAAAAAGCAAGCAAAAATAGGATTCCCCGTGCGCTGCTGCTGCAGCCGCGCGCATAGAGACAGAGGGACGCGCCATTCCGTCGGCGCGTATAGCTTTACCCCCAGCCTGTATACGTATATATATATATACATACACAGAGCGCACTTTTATCATCACGGGCCCGGCAACACCCGGGGGTTGCTAGGCCGGACTGCTACTCCTGCTATCGCCCCGTCTCCATGGCAACCTGCGGCAGCACCAGCAGCAGCAGCCCTGCGGATTAACATTTTCGCGAGAATAATCCTGAAAGAAAATCCCTCCCGCGTGTCCCCTGCACACTGCAAGCACGCTCGCCTTCCTCGCTCGCTTACTCCTTCCTTCTCTCTCTCTCTTTTTTTATTTTTTGCCTGCGCTCTCTCCGTACATAGTGTATATATACACGCAGTCTCTGCCGGGCGTTCTCTTTACCTTGCACTCCCGGCAGTATAGATTTTTTTTTTTGCGCCCCCGCTCGCTCATTCCCAGAGATCAGTATATCTATGTATGTACACGGCCACTCGAGAGCGACGCGACGCCGAAATTTCGTTTGAAAGTGCAGCGCGCCCGCGCCAGAGCTAGCTGTGTGTAAACCCCCTTCGTCGTCGTCTCGCTTCTTCTCCTTTTTTTTGCCTCCTTTTCAATTCTTTTTCAGCGTCTAGCGCTCGCGGGTCTCTTTGAGTCCAGGCCGGGCTCTAGCCTTTACGCCCTTTTCGAGCCCTGGCTTCCGGCTATGCCGGGCTTTTAAAATCGCAATTAGTAAAATTATTATTTTTTTCCGTGTGTATATATATGTATACGCTGAAATCGCTCGATTCGAGAGAAACTCGCTTTTTTCTTTGCTCGCCGCATCGGAGCGTGTGTGTGTGTGTGGAGCGAGCGGCCGCGGATTTCATTAATTTTACACGCTTTGGTGAGCGCTCGGGTTGTAGCTATACTTTGCGAATTGGGTGCGAGCGCGGTAATTAAAAAAAAAAGCACGCGGTAAAAATAATAATCGAGGTCTCTGTGGTAGGGAAAGAGAAAGAGTGGTTTATTGGAGAGGTAGCATCCTTAACTGTGTATTTAGCTTTAATTAAGTAAGTAGTTCCTTCTGATAATGTACAAGTCGAGTTAATTATACGCTGCGTAATAAGAAAACTATTACGAGTTTTAATAATGCCGTCTAACAAGGATGGAGTTGCTGTTGTTTTGGTATTAAAAAGGGAATGCAGCTCCATGTTCGGTTGCTTTTTGTTTTGAGAGCTGGCTAGCCTGAGATAATTAATGCTATAATGGAGTAGTACATACGGATCGGTACATATTAATTATGAAACGATGTATTGAAATAACTTTCTACATTATTACGAAAGTTGGATTTATTTGAATAGATAGGAGTAATAAAAAGGTAAAAGTGTACTTTTAAAAAAAAGTTTATTAATTTCATTCAGCTTTCTATGTGTAACATTTTATTTAGACTTCAAATAGATATATAACATTTTAAAAACAATATTTAAATAGTTGTGAATAAATTTTGCAATCTTACCATGTCTATATTCATATTCAAAATTTATTGCACTCAAAGTTAAAATTTTACTTTATATAGTTTCGACAAAATAATTTAATTTTTTTAAATTAATAAAAAAATGTGTAACATTTTTATAAATTTTTATAAAAACAATCTTATAAATTGCGAATTTTATGTTATAGGAATAATTTATCTCATTATTTTATTATTACATAATATAAATATTTCAATTAATTCTCAAGTGCTTGAAGAGTGCAACGTTACCTTGACATATTTCATTTAATGCTTTTTAAAACTTTAGGTCTTTTTTCAAAAGAAATATAAAAATTAAGAAGGAGTGATGTTAAATTCCGAAATTAATATAAAACCAAAAATTACTGAAAATATTTCATTTGAAATTTAATTTTAAATATAGAAACGTTGTAGTAGTTCGCTCAAATCTGAAAATATAAAATTCTCTTTATCTTTCATTTTACGGAATTTCTACATCCATTGTGAAGCACTATATCTATTGACTCTACATCAACGAGTGCTTCATTTCTCGCTATTAATCAGCTTGGCTTATTAACAATAAACTAATGAAGTACAGAATTTTATCTAGTTATATCAACGTTTTAAACGAACATAAAAAAATTTAATTGGAACTTAATTAGTACCAAACTAGGAGGTAGCTTATTACCAAAACTACTCTATTAAATAGGCCCACTTCAATCCTTCTTAGACTCCACGTAATTTCCTTCACACCAAACAAATATACCCACGAATATCGCAAGTAATCAGCTTCACCGCCAAAGGCCAGACCCACATACCTCCACCCACCTACATACCCTCTTGCCCTCGCCCTCAGACTCAAAGGGCTAAGGTCTTGCGTCAGCGTCAGGCGCGGCTGTTGCTAGGGGGATCGCGCGCAAAGTCGTGACAAGGGCAAAGGTCGCGCTGGGCTCCACCCACGCGGCTAAAAGTCAGCAGCAACGAGCTCACAAACGAGCCCCCTTCCCTTCAACTATAGAGTCCTCGTCCTGTCCCGATGTTTGCCGATTCCTCTCTCAAGCGCAGCAGCTGCGCTATTACCGGGGCGCCGCGACAAGGAGAGGGTTAAAGCTCACCCTCTCTCTCTCGAAAAGCTCGCTCGTTTGAAGTGGGCAGCGACGGCCATGTTTGCCGGAGTCTAGGGTGGCGTCGACGAGGGTGTAGCCCCCCCCCCCTTCCAACGTCGTAACCATGGTGACGCGAGCACCGTTGGCTGGGTTATACAGCCGAGCCACCGCCCACCCGGAACTGCGCGGCGAGGTACACATTCGCGTATGTACCGCGCGCATAATTACCCAATTAATCAGATGCATTCTCGCTGCGTGCTTTCGTTTTCCTTTCAGCGGCAGCGCGCGAGCTCGTCGCTTCCTTTTTTTTTCTCCTCTCTGTCGCAGGGCTTTTTTCGCCCGTTTTGTCGCGCGGGCACCTCATTAACGCGTCGCGACATATTGTTTCTTGCTCTGCGCGGATACGAGGGAAGCGAGTTGTTAAAGTAGTTTCGCCGAATTACCGGCACGCTCGAGCGCGCCCGAGAATACGGCGACAAAAGCGAGAGCGCGCACTTTAATAGCGGTTCCTTAGCGCGATTCGCGCGGTAATTATCATCGCAGTCGCGCTGCAGTCGTTTTGGGATAGCGGGGGTTTTTGATGAAGGACGGCTTTTATTCGAAGCTTTTTACGGTCTTGCGCGGGCGAGCTTGAAAGCTTGTTTAATTTAATGGTTGACGATTTATTTTTGTTGTTGATGCGGTGGTACTGGCTGGTGTATTATTAAGGATATTTGCCGCAACGTCGTAACTGTGGACGTTGCTATTTATTAAGTTTTTTTTTGATATATTTAATAAGATTATATTAAATCTTATTAAACGTGTAGAATTTTTTATACTTTCTTGTTTAAATATCGATGAATGCGATCTCCAGGAAAAAATGCTCAAACTAATACCAATCGCGGAACTACATTGCCTAGGTTTGCCTATTCACGATGCACGTGTGAGAGATACGAAATCTGCATGACAGCGTAGTCTACGATACAAACGGCCAGTGCCGGCCTATAGTTATTCAGAAAGACTTATCTTTCGAACATGACGTTTCAAAAAGACTTATTTATAGAAGTAGTTTCTATATGCTAAATGACACCGCGGATGCAGTAAAAGAAAGTTTCAATTTTCGAGTTATGAACAATTCACATATCACTTCTGGAATACATACATCGACTCGCTCGGTGCGTTTAAAAGAATTTTTGCGGGGAGATAAATTTAATGATAATATTTGCGCCGCTAAATTATGCTCCTCGAAAGAAACCAGTTTCAGTTAACTACACCATGGGGTATGACTTCACTCGATCAAACTGTATATAGAGCATGAAAACGCGTAGTCTTTCAAAAGAGCGAGATTCAATCAAATCGAAATTATTAATAACTGTTTATCCGCAGGCATCATTTATAATCCGGCAAACCAGTTAAACCGATAGGCTTTTTCTCGAAATACCCACGCTTCAAACCCACCTTTCGCGCTCGAAAAAATCTCGGACTATCCAATTTCCACAAGATCAACCGATTCCCCCAGCAAGTCCACTGCAACCACATCAAAACCGCAACCCGGCTCTCAAAATTTCGCCTCGCAATACGGCAGCTTTCGCCTCCAGAAACTACTCGCAAGCGGCGCTCATTACCGTAACCCAGAGAGCTGGGGCCTGTAACCGGTTTCTCGCGGAATTGATTTTCGTTCATAGATCATCCGGCGCGCGCGTGACAGTAGCCAATAGCCCCCGGGTGCACGCGCGCATAAATCATCGCATTGTGGCCTGCGCGCTTTCGTTCGTTCAATTAAAATGTAAATCAAGCGCCGAGCCGAGCGTTATCTCAGGAAAGGAGCGAGCTTTCCAGCGGGGACAATATCGCAAGGTTTCTATATCCTCGTGGCGATTGTTGCCCGAGCTTTTTCCTGATACAGTCGCGATTCTATGGGGGTCCGACGTTTTATGGGCTGATTGAAAGGCCGGCGTGTAATTGGGGACCGGACGCGCGCTGCTTTTGTGGGAGATGCTGATTTATCGAGGGGCTCGATTTTCTTTGGGCTATCGGCGAGTGCGTTGGCAATTTGCGAGCGGTGATTGAAAGAGGAAATGAGATTTTATTTTTTTCGAGCTGGATGCTGGATAATTAGCATAGGTTGTTTACTTTTCATTATCGGCGCTGGCAATGCTTATCACGCGCGCCGTCGGTTATAATTTACTTCAGCCGCACTTCATCTGCATATATACTTGAAACACAGCCGGCGAAACCCGCCGCTGAGACAGTGAAGTGATACGCGTGGATTTGCATGCGTGTCTTGCAGCTTTATCATTTGAAATAAAAAGTTTGACGCTGGAATTGCAGCGGCACGACTACTGCATTACAACAATATCACATAATCCTTCCGTAACCTGCAGCCTTGCGTCGAATTAAAAATCCAAGCGCAAAATCAGTTACGATTTCACACATCTCTTACCTCTCAAGTCTCGAATTCCTTCCTAAAAGAGTACGCAAAATTCACACACTAAAGCGCACGGACAGAGCAATAACTCAGCGTCGCTCGAAGCCGGCCGTAACTCAAACAAATGAATACGCGCCGGAGCTCCCAGTCCACACGCGCCTCGTAAAACGCCGGGGACATTAGCATGTTTCCGCAAAGCCTAACCCAAGAAAAGCGCGACTTTCCGCTTATATACAACTCGCTCTCCCGCGTCCCTTCGACCTCAATGATTATAACTCTCCGGGAGCGAGTGCTGTGTCTCCTAAGGCAAACCTTTCTCGCGCTTCTTTTTATTCCTTCGCTCAAGCTCGAGCGGGCCGCGTGGCTGTCAATCGTATATATGCGCCGCGGCGAGCGTCGGAGAATTATCGTTTTGTCCGCGGTGAGAGTTAGGCGTGAGAAACGCTGAAATGGCGTAATTTCGTTTGTTTTCTTTTCTGATGGCTTTGCGAAAGATTCGCCCTTGCGTAATTCGAGCGTGAATATGATTATTTCATCGTCGCTGGAGTAAGGAGACGCTTAGAAGAGCGATGGGTGCAGTATCTGTTTTTCTGAGGAGTGTTGAATGTTTTGTGGAATAAAGCTTTATGAGCGGAATGAATGTTGCCTAATAAATGGAGGAAACTTGAGCGATTTAAAAATAACGATAGAATATATGAAGAAAAGTGTGACTTCGCCTGAAGTACAGTTCCCAGGCTGGCTATCCGATATTATTCCTGAATTTCTCTAACCACGTCTCAAGACCATAAATCCAGCCTCGACAATCGATCAAGCCCGCAGTGCTACCCTTTTCCTCCAGCGTTGAAAAAAAGCCAGCGGCTTTTAAAATCCAATTAAATCTTTCATTCCCGCGCTCTCTGGCGGCCATCCGCTTTTTCTACAAGCCAACTCCGAGCTCGCGAGTTCCGCTAATTTCAGCGCAAGTGTAACTTTGATTAATTCCTTTCCAAGCAAAACGAGCCACACGCGCGTTCGCGCACCACTAACGCATCTAAAATTCAAATTAGCGGCAATCCAGCTGTATATACACTTTCGCGCCGGCAAAGGGCCCAGAGCGAGCGAGCTAAAGTTTCACTTCATTCGCGCGAGCCGCGTAAAAAGCCATCAGAGCCATTTACATTATACTTCTTATACACGTATACGCGTGCACGAGCTGTCTTTCTCATCTCGGCGTGACTGCAGCTTGGGCCGCTACGCGGCTACCTGAACTTCTTCCTCTTTTTGCGCGGCGAGCTTTCTGCGAAGGCCCGATCGCTATTCTTCTCGCGTGCGGACTTCGCGAAGACGTATACGCGCCGAGTGGTATAATATATATTTGAAGTTCCGAGGCGGGAATTCTCTTTATAAGCGGCCGAGCCGTAAATTTACGGCTTGGTTGCTTTTTCGTTGCGCCACTGCTGCAGGAGTGAGCGGAAGGGTGATTTATTTTTCAAGTGCTGGAGAGGCGGGAATGAAAATCGATGGTTGATGCGTTTTGAGAATTTGGTGAGGTTTTCGCGTGGCTGAGTAAGGAACTTGACGGCAATGCGTGATGATTGGGGACTTTGGTTGGGATTTGGAAAGGTTGTAAATAATTCGTTATTGTAAATGAAAATTTATTTGGAAAAATCTATTGTGCAATTTGAAATTGTATGTTTTGCGTACACTGTCGCAGAAATTGAGTCTAAAAAACACAAAATTTCTGCGTCGTTAAAACAGTCTTTACCTTTAATTTGCAATTTATTTTACGGAAAATTAAAATATACAAAAATAAGTCAAAATAGTTTCAAAATAAATGTGCTGTGTTAAACATAAGATTACACAATATTTGTGTATTTGATTTTTCTTGTTAAAATCTAAACATTCACAGTTTAAATTTAAACCCATTTGGTACTGTGTAAGTACATTAGTTGAGAATCATTTATAAAAAATCCTACTTTCATACTCAGAAACAGATGATAAAGTGCGGTTTATCAGTCAAAGCAAATCGCCTAGCAAAGTTAAATATTGAATTTCTCAATTTAAATCTATTATAACTGTGCAAGTCATGTAGCAACACCTCTCGCGAATCTAGAATACGGTTTTGAAACGCTTTAATGTTGTTACATATAGCCAAGGTGCACACGGAAAGCCCCATAACGACCGCTAGAAAGCCGAGCTTTCTAAAAGTTTAATTTAAACTTAAATCAGAGTCCATTAAAATAAAATATGAGTCATCAGTGTCTTCGTGCAGCGCAATAAAGCATCTTTCGGGCTCTGATCAAAATTGATGCCCTGAATACTCGTGCGGTGGTCTCAACCTCTCTCTTTCTCTCTTCGCAAACTAAATAGAACTATAAATAACTTAAATAAGCCGTAAAAGCGAGGCAAGTTCAAAGGTTTATTGCGCTGTATAAACAAATTGACTTTATATTCAATGTGATATCGAATTTCCGTGACTTTCACCTTGCTTTTTCCAAGCGTCCCGCGGCCAAAAGTGCGAATAAAGCTTGATTTACTTCATTTCAATGTCAATTATTTTTAATCGCATCTTCTCTATTACCTCAAAACCCCCGCTAACGACAGAACAATTATTTTTCATCGCCACATTTCCTAACCAAAACCCGTCCCATAAACAAGCATTCTATTTTCACAACGAGCGCACACACCTGCGCGCCGCGCGGATAAAGATAGACAGACCGGCTAAATTATTCCCACTATTAAGCCTCCTCGATAAGCAATCCTTTTTCTCCTGCTACTCGTATTGAGACATCGAAAGAAATTACGCCGCGCGGATTCCAATATGCCGCTCGGTATACACGATTTACAACCTTTTTCGGGCCCTCTTTCTCTCCCTCTCTCTCTCGCTTTGTATAATAATAGCCGGGGCATATCGGGTTTTATCTTGTCAGGTACAGCCCGAGCTTGGCTACCGGATAGCGCGCGGGAGCAAAGGACTGTAAGAGCCGGCCGGTAGCTCGAGCGTGGGCGGATAAGCCGACGGGGAAGAGCTGTTGTCGGCGCGAGAGCGGGCCTTAATCTCGGGAGGTAAATTTTCGAGATACCGGCCAATTGTATCAATTGGCTACTTCGCTTTCCGTATCTGCGATTTATGCGACTGTATGGGTTACGGGGGGAACGTTTGTGGGATGTTTTTTTTTTTTTTTGTTGGATTGTGTATGTATGGAGAGGGTGAAATTTTAATTTTGTGAATGAAATGTGGGGAACGAGGGCTGCGTTTGCATATTAAGGTTTTAATTAAAGAAAAAAGAAGGCTGGTGAGATATTGCTTATTAGAGGAAGCGATAATTTATCCTGTCATTTAAATTTTACTTTGCACGGAGTAAAAAATGATCCAATTATGGTGATTCGAATATAACGGCTGAATAATTAAAAATGCACGCTGCTAAATGTAATTGCGCATATTTATGTAACTTGCAACGGTATGATTATTTTTATTAACTTCAGTTTTATTTACACGGTGAATGCATAACAACTTTATTTACCTTTTTACCGATGAAAAATCAACCTAATTGTTTCGTAATTTTTAAAAAATGCCTTGTGACCAGAAATTTACATTTTTACTCAAGTATTTTCATAATTATCTACCTTACAGTATATACCAGAAGAAGTTGTTTATTATTTATGCATATAATCATACTAGAGTTAAGTATTTAAATACATGATGTGTAATATACATCCCTATTCTCTAAGTATTATTTAATTACTAAAAAAATTAATACTCTATCAAGTAGCTCAAGAACAGCAGATGTGTGACAATTCATTCTGCACATAAGTATAGAGTGAAAAAAATATTATTGCCGAGTAGATAATTACATTCAAACATCCGTTAAAACAGTTTGTAAAATTGCAACATTTAATATACAAAATAAAACAATACCATAAAGCTTTCCCACGCCATATCTACGCAACAATACGAAAGCTACACCAGAAGAAACATCCGCTTCTCTTCAGAATCACGCAACTATAAGTTTTATTCCTAGACATTTTTCAACTGCCCTCGTGCACGCGCGCAAAAAGCCAAAGGGTTAAAAAATTCCAGGAACGTGCCGGCGGTGCAAATGTAATCTCGAAAAAAATATATTTTCCGAGGCGAATTTCAAACGAATCGCGCTGATGACTATCGCGCTTTGCTCACGGAGCTTTATACTGATTTCGCGCACGGCATTAAACAAATGCACGCACGCACATGCACATACGTCTGAGAAATTCACAGACGCGTGCGCAAAACACTATCCTACAGTGCACACGTGGACGCGAAGTTACACATACATGGATACTGAAACGCGATCTGCGCTACTGGTCTGTCGGTGTAGCTGGCCGCGCGACATGCAAAGCGCAGGCTAATACATCGCGGAGTATAAGTAAGAGGGAAAACGCGATGTGTGTATGCGAGCGAGCGTAAGCAAGCAACTAAGTCAGCTGTGCGTAAGCCGGCAGCATAACTCAAGGCAGATTAATCTTCCTTGCGAAATTTACCGCTCGATGGGCCCGCGGCACGGGATATGCACTTTTATCACTCGCGGCTGGTACTACGTATACGCAATCTGTCGCGAGGGGCAGAGAGAGAGAAAGATTTTAGTGCCGTCGAGGCGCCAGAGTGCCGTAAGTTTTACTGCTGGATAGGTGATTTAAAGGTGAACTGTGGTTAAAATTTTGCTCTGATTGTGCAGAAAGTAAACTATTTATTTTTTCACTTAAAAATAAGCGATTTATTGAAATTAATTGTGTACTAGGATAATTGTGATTATCAGTGAAAAATAGAGTTTAAAAATAAATTTTCTCTATAGAGACCGTAACTTTACTAAATATTAAGTGGCTGTTAAAATATAATTGATTAATTTTTAGAAAGTAAATTGGATGTTGATACCAAAATTTATTTTATTAAATCTTTTACAAGATAGACATGTTTTTGAAACTCTCCGCGTTTCAAAAGTAGTGTAAATGATGTCTAATATTTATTTACCTCTGCTAATTTCTTTATGTTCGCCGATAATTTAATCATTTTCATGATTTTTTAATATCTTAATGATTTAACTTTCTAAAAAAATCTGGATAATTTGTCTATAAAGTAAAAATTATTTACAATTATTTATTACAACTATATTTTTATGTGATTATTAAAATGCGTAAGATATTTACTCATTCTACGAAAAGTTTTAGTATATTAATCAATTTGCAAAGAAAATCTTACCATAAACCGCTAAAAAATTCCTGGTTCCTTTCGAATTCCAAGATTCTTCTACAGGGTCCATTTATAAATAAATGAATAAATATTTGTACTGGAACGTACAAAATAGGTACTGTAAGTTATTGTACCAGTAGCGAATAAAATAATAATTAACGCAACATAAATTCATGTCAGATTTTTAAAAAAATTTCGTCATTTATTTCAATTACAGAACAAGCTTCGAAAAACTACCAGGGTTATAAATACAGATTTAATCTAATCTTTGATGAAATATAATTTTCAGTCAAATATACGAGAGTCCAGAAACATTTGGATTGAATAATTCCTAAAATTATTTAACTAAGGTACGACTTTCAAATCAAGTTTTTATACGCGCTATATCAAAATAATTTTCATTTACATTTTTTACATTATAATCAAAATTCACAAACTGAAATTTCGTAGTGATGTCTTAATACCTCAGAAATAAGATTGATTGCAGTGGCAAAATATCTGCATTAACACCCTACACGTATATCGCAAATTTAAAATTTTTCATTTAAAATCATTTTTAAATAAACACTCTAATTTGTCAAACCTACAAATTATTCATATCATTTCTAAGTTTATATTACTATCTGCACTCGATATGGATAACAAGTCTTACAACACACGGCCTCTTTCTAAAATTATCCATACATCTTGAAAATAAGTCTCGCTTATTCAAGTAAAGCGAAAAACAAAAAAAAAAAAAAAAAAATCAACGAATACTTTGTAACTGGTATCTTCAACATTATCGCCACACGTCTATCTTTAATAAGCTGAAAACAAGCATGCGACTGCAAAGCCCCTGGCTTAATTATTGCTTGGGACGCCCACGCTCTTGCTACTCGTCTCTCGGCTTGATGCGCTCGTTAATTGATACGCCGGTAGCCCGCGGAGAATATATGTATATGCAAACGCGCGCCGCCGCGCGTGCAGGGGAACACTTGCAAACGCGATGTGTTCCGTTAATTTTTTTCGATGTCGTTTATTTGCGAGCTGGTTAATACGCGAGATAAGTTAATTAAGGCGCGAGGACGATGCCGGATTTTCTGAATGCTGAATGCGAGGAACGTTTGGTTTTTGATGTAATGATAAAAGCAACGTTTTTGCGAGGGATGTTCTTCGTGTGATTATTATTTCATGTTTACTTGTATGTGTGAGTGCGGATTTGCATTTTTGCATATAAAGCGTTCGTTTATTTTGTCGGGAGGATAGTCGTTGACTTTTCAAGGGTAGTTTCGCAAGTGTAGTTTTTGTATTGGTAAATGTATTTTCATCATAATTGCATATGTATTAATAAAATAAATTTATTTGCAAATTATGAATGCTGTATTTATTAAGCCTGTATGATTTTAAATTATTTACCATTGAATTAAAATTTTTGTTATTACATTATTATACAATCAATTAAATTCTATAAGGAAGTTGAAAATAATTTATAAAACATTTTGTGATTCGAAAACCGCTAACATTATATAACAAATTCTTCGAAAGATTAGGCGTTAAGTACACTTTACAAGCTACTAGAAGAAACTGCATTCAAAAATCATAAACAAGACAACAATATTCTCGCCTCACCACTAATTCCTAAAAAAACCCAAACCTCAACTCTCCAAACACCACAGCTCCCGCCATCCAACCCGCGCTCACCTACCGTCGGTCTCCTCCAAAAAAAAAAAAAAAAATCTCGAATCCCGCGAATAACGCAGGAAAACGAGAAATCGGCGCGGACACTCGTGCTAAATAGGATTTGGCTCGGTGGCCCGCAAAAACTGGTTGGCCGTTTTATCGACGGAATGTCGCCGCGCTTTAACAGCTTGCGCGCGTGTGCGCGCTCAGGAAGTCATTTCCATAGGTTTGTTATGCTCATTGTTCATTCAGACGTCTAATGGTCCTCTCTCTCCTCTCTCTCTCTTGCTCCTTCTTTATATTCCTTTTCCCTTTCATGCATACTTCTTGCCTCAGCCTGCAGTGAGCCTCGAGCGCGCGCGCGCACTCCTACTAGCCTGCGCGATTATTTTCGCAAGTTCTCGCGCACAATGAGCGATCTTTAGGCCTGGGCACATTGTTCCTGCCGCTCGCGCGCAATTCACGTAAGCGCTTTGTGCACACGAATCGAGAGACCGGCAGCCGTTCCTTCTGCAGTCTCTGTGTGTATGTGTGTATGTGTATATATTATTATTACGTAGGCCGAACCCGTGACTGACCTATTCCCTTCCTTTTTGCAAGCGAGCGCGCGAGAGGCCATGTACGGAGAGCGAGCGCGATTCCATTGTCGACTTGGCTTTCTGCGGAAAGGGAAACGAAATTCGCGCGCGCACACGCTGGCTTGGTTAATGGCGCGAACGAGGCTGGAGCTACTTTTTTTCGACTGAGAGAGAGAGAGAGGCATTGCGTAACTGGTACAATGTAGCTGGCCGGTGAAAGAAACGGTTCTGCAGAAAAGAATCGTAGCAGCTGAGAGGGTTTAGAGAGTTAAAATAGTGTGCAGTTATGTCGTATGTTGTAGTTGTTTTTGGAATGGTGTGGAAAAGTAATAATTTCTATAAGGATAAATTATTAATTTTAGTTAGGAGATTCTGGATTGAAATTAACGTGCTTAGGCGTGGGTTTAGTGAAGAAACCCTGGAAATTATTTGTTCCGATTTCAAGGAAGTGATGATAAACCAATTTTATCCCGTGAATTATATGTTTACAGTTTCGTTGATGATAAAACTGGGTACCCTATCACTTCGGAATTTTTTAAAGTGATAAGACTATAAAAAGTCTAAATGAGAGTCTACATGAATATGAATGCGAAATCGAGCTGGGAGTGTAACTAATGCGTATCCGCTTGTCACTCAAATATGCGAGTCTATTAGCTGTTGAAAAGTGCTAATTAACAAGTATCTTACGTAAAACTGCTTGGCAAAGCAACACTATTTTTCCAAACTACTAAATTGTTTCATTTTTTTCAAGCGAAATAATCTGCTGTCATTTTTAATTTTTTGCATTTATTACATAATAATTAATGTGACATTGCGTGACATTACCATCGTAGCCTCAAGTGCAAACTAGTAATTTTTCACACGCTCCAATTTCTATAACAGGAATGAATACGTAAACAAACTTTAAAATCTCTTCCAAAACAAATAATTTCTAAAACAATCCTAGATACTTCAAATACCATCGCACTCACGCTTATAAAAAGCCTACCAAAGAAACCCCGCGGAAAAATCCGAATCAATCAACAATTCAAACAATTTCAAGCCTCGCAGCTCACCTATTATCCACGAATCAATTAACATCCTTGGCAGTACATTATTACTCCTATTTAGTCGTTACGCGAATACCGCACGTCCCCGATCTATCCTCTCATTCGCTAAATTTACGAGCGATCCTCGAGGACCTCGAGAAAAACTTTCCTCCTCCAACCTCGCTCCGCGGCTTCCTCGAGAAAAGCGCGTTTTGAGCCTTCTCCTTATACTCTCGCGCGATTCGAAAAATTTACGCGCTTCGGCTACTCGCAGCGGCGCGCTTTCACGAGCGCAGATCCTTAAACGCTCGGCGAGCCGGCTGAGAATGCGGAAACGGCCGGCGCTCTTTGATAGTTTTCAAAGGCCACGCGTTGCGTTGCGTTTTGTCGCGCCGAGCGCAAGAAAAAGAGCGGAGACTTATATCCAGCGCGGAATGCCTTTTGTAATGACGATCTATATCGCGAGCGGCTGTATGAGCGGGGCTTCGTTATTTATAGGCGAGAGATGAGAAGCGCGACGCGGTTGTGGAAAAATGCCGATTGAACGCGGGAGGTAGGTATTGTTGTGAGCGCTGATTCGCTGGGTGGTTATTGGTAGAGCATTTGTCATTTTTATTGGAGTGGTGATTTTTGTAATTAGGTGATAATATCGGGTGATAAGCTTTGTGGATGATCGCGCTTTGGCTTGCTGGCAGTTTTACGAATCAGTCTCATTTGCAGATTTGAAGTGTTGATTCGAATTTTGATTAAATTTGATCGAATCTCCTGTTCGTTGGTTAAAGGTCTTTTGTACATGATATTCTGTTCTACAAATTATGCTTTAAAAATTTATCATTTTGTTTGTCCTACAGACAAAACGGATCTTCGTAGAGTAAATTTTATATTTCTTATCAATATATTTATAGTTAAAAAATGCTTCTAGTTTGTTCTAATGAGCTAAGTTTCACCTTCTGCATTCTAATCGTTAGTTATTTATTAAACTACTTGTGATGTAAATGAAATATAAAAGCAGTAATTTATAAATTCTAACTTTTGTAAGATTATTCATGAGTAACTAATCACACTTATTCGTAATCACTTATTAGTATTTACTATTTATAAACTACCAATATGATACGACTAAGTAGAAGCTTTTGTCAATTTGACAGTATAATTATTAATTCGATTTTAAATGTCAAAATGCTATCTTAGTACAACAATTATTCAAATTAAAAAAATAAACAGCTTCGATGATAAAATCTTTCACTTTCAAATGTCACTCTACCAAGAACAGATATTCGTAATTAATAATTAAAAACTACTTTAAACGATCAACAATTCATACAGTCGTACAATATAAATCTTACGATTGTCTATCACAAAACCAGCGCTGCAAATAATTGCGGCTCTACTATCCGTTTTTAATTATACAGCCCCATGAAAAAGCCACTTGTAATTAATACCTTACAATCTCACAAAGCACTAAACGACTCCACGACGCCCATTAGAAAACAAATCGATTTATTCCGCTGCGGGCGATGTATCGGCAGCGTCGCAAATCGTCCATTATTTATGGAGACAGCGCCGCTCGGACTGCAATCGCCTCTAACAGCCCAAAGAAGAATCACCGCAGCCTCAATTGTTCTTCGAAACGACTCTCGGCTATTTTGCCCGCGGCCAGTTTTTCGCGATCGCGGCTCGATTGTCACGCTCGATGAGTAAATCGACGCGCGCGCGCGCGATGATTTTGCACTCGAGGAATGCGCGTATTAATTATTTATCGATCGAAAGATGCGCGCGACGTATACACATAGCTGCGCATCTCGCTTTTCACGAGCGTTGCATCATTAATAAGACTGCGGAATTTTAAATCGCGAAAATCGTCTGCAAATATACGCGGCGCGCTCGCCAGCCTCTTGCTCATTGTTCCTTCGAAGCGCGACACACAAACGCCAGAGCCTGTCTAAGCTCGCGCGAGCTGCATATTCATGCGGGCGGGATGTGTGTGTATACGTATATAGGAACTCGACGATCTGACAATCATTATTCTCGACGAGAGAGCATAATCATTTCTTTGCAGTGGAGATAGAGAGAGAGAGAGGGAGAACAGGTTCTCTAATAGGCCTGCAAGCTTATAGCGATTTTGCATTTCATAAATACAGGCGGTTATAGTCACGGATTGGTGAATCACGCCGGGTAACGCGATACGGGCTTGCGTTGGGGAGAAATTTTCTGCGAGGCTGGAGATTTTATTGTTCTTAGCTGGTTTTACGCAATTTTATATTGTTTTCTTATCTCGCGCGTCTTCGGAGTAATTTGAAATGCCTGTAATGGCTCTATTCTGCTGCGGGTTCGAGGCAGAGGATTTATGCGATCGGGCTTGCTCGTGAATAATTATCGTTTGCATTCTTTTGTTGATGAGGCGTGCTAGTTGTTGCTGATAATGGAGAAATACTTTAGTCGTGACTAACGGATAGTTGAGAATCCTGCCTTGTCATGTATTATGTCAGCAGGGTGTACGTGATTCTGGAACTGATTTTTTTAGTGTTTGCTAGTTGAATTTCAAAAATTAAACGAAGGATAAAATTAATTTTATCGAGTACATGTGGTGAGATGGAGAAACAAAAATGTTACGTAAATTGGTAACTTGAGATACATATTTACTGTTTAAAAAATGTTTGTTGGTAAGGTTTGTAGTACTCAAAAAATGGAATAATCATTACATTAGCTAAGACATGAAGACTGGAAATGTGGTTTTGAGACTAATATCTTAACCACGCTACTACCGCTGAATTGCTTCTGTTACATTTTCTTTTACATTCAATATGTTAAAAAAGTCTATAATATTATACTCTATATTAGTGTTGTATATTACTAATTGCAGTACATCTAATCGTAATAAAATTTCCAGGAACTGCGTCATAAAATAACATTCTTAATAATAAAATCGAATAAAAAATATTAAACTAATGCATATTGGCTTTATCAATTTCCGTTAAAATAAAAGATTTATTGCAGGAATGCGTTTGAAGTTTTCTGATAGCTATTTTAATATATATATATATATCTTATATTATATTCTTCACTAATTTGTTACTTACACGTCAAAATAAACATACATAAAGTTTTGGAAATCTTCTTCTTGTCATCCTTTTAGATAGTAAAAAAACACTAAACATATCATAAAACATGCAACATCCTTCTAAAGAAAAACCTAAACTTAAATTCCACTTCTAGTATAACCCATTCAACCCGTTCATATTGCCAGCCTATGCAACAGTTCGATTTACCCGCCTTACAGCCAACCATTTTTTATCCAATTAACATTTTTCCCATGACAAGCGACACAGCAGGTCCGGTAAATTTATCTCGAACGATTGAAA
>UELX01003599.1:0-22436 GCA_900480035.1 Eupelmus urozonus
AAATTAACTTTCGATATATTTCATGTAATTATTTTATTGTTATAGAATTCTTGTATTTTAAAATGTGATACTAATTTTGTAATTTTTTAAAAATTAACTATGTATTTTTATATGTAGGCCGACAGGCCTGTACTGATTTCATGAATAAATAAATAAATAAATAAATAAATTAATTCGAACATCTTTTTGTGTTAATATAAGTCTCTATATATAGTACTTCATTGACACACTGTGTTGGACCCATTATGAAATTTAAATAAACTCAAATTAAAATTAATAAAGCAAAAATACGCTATTAATTTTAAGAATATTGTGTATAAATAATAATTTATAAATATATTAACAAACAATTATGATAATTTAATTATAAAATAAAATTATATTATATAATTTATACAATATAAAATAGCATTATTATTACTATTATTATTCATATTATTATATTATTACTTTTATTCCTACATTTACATTTTACATTATTAAATTAGATAATTCTTTATATGCGTTAATGTACCTCAAAAAATATATGATAACCTCTAAGTGAGTATTCCTCCAAGTGACAGAAAATACAGTTTTTTAATACATATATATATGGATTTACATAGAAAAAGTATGTGCCAATATTTATTATTTTAATAAAATAGATTTTAATTAATTTTAATTTATTAATTTAATTGATAATATTAATTTTGCCAACATAAATTTTTGTTTGTTTGTCAAAAGTATATTTTGATAGCTTTTTAACAGCTCTAAAAAGTTCCACAAAATTCGTGTAAATTAAATTTAATTGATTGAGTCTTATGCATATACTATGTACACGTGGAATTACAAAGTCTATGTCTATTCGTTTCTTTGGTCAATTATCCCCACTTCTCCTTATAGTATCAGAATGCATAATGAATGAAATAATCTTATACAATACTTTTTCATGTTGCATTATTTTAGAATAGCTCAAATTTGTAGTTACAAAACTCTGAAACATGATCATTGCGTCTTAGTGTAGAAAATAGATTTATGTAGTTTAAATAATTGAATAATTTGTCTAAAAAAATCAAACACATAATTTAAAATAAAATAAAGAATAAAAAATATATCCAAAATATAACGTCAATAATAACTAAACAATGAGAATAGATTTGAAAAGGAAAATTGAAAGAAACACAAAAGCAAAGACATGAACTATAGCCAGCCAAGTGACATTAGCGCTACCAACCTTCAGAACAAAATAGCCCACACGTACGCACACACGCCAGTCTCTCACACATCCTGATCTCGAAGCAAGGCATGCCCTCCTGCATATAAGGCCGCACGCATATAGCCTCTCATATCCCCGCGTGTGCAGCCCGACTCTCAGCTCTGGCAGACAGCACACATCCGGTGCAGCAGCAGCAGCAGCAGCAGCAGCAGCAGCAACGGCAGCGACGGCGGCGGCGCAGACGCACGCGCACTTAAGGCTCGCATCACGCACCTCCTCCTCCAGCTTCATCCGCAATAAACACACGTATCCGCGCGCTTGCTCGCGGCCACTCGGCTGCGGAAAAAAGTTTGCGCGCCCACGCGCGGAGAGACGGAAAATGAAGGGGCGCTCGCGAAGACAAGCGACTAGACGCTCAGGCGTGTACACAGTCGCTGCAGGCGCGAGCGAGGCTAGCTCTCTCCGCGGGCGCTCTCGCACTACGTGTAAGTATATGAAGTATTCCCCGCAGCAGCTCGGACCTCGGCGCGCGCCTTATGTGCGAAATGACAGAGCCGCGTCTGTGTCCCCTCGACTCTACGTGTAAGTCTGTATACGTGTTGGTATGGATTTTTACGGGCCTCTATGCCCTCTCTCTCTCTCTCTTCTACCAAGGTCCCCCGTGTGTTTAGTTCGGTTATGTATGTTTTTACGCGAGTCCCGTATATAGGTGCGACCGAGCTCAAGCCGATCCTATATACGGAGACACATATAGGACCGACTGTATGTCGCACTTTTTACGCGGTCTCTCTAGCGCGCATGCAAGCCCCGCCAGCTCTTTTGCAGAGGGAGAGAGGAAAGAGTCTTCGCGAGCACTCGCGATCTCATGAGCTATATAAAGTATAAAATTTTACGTATAAAAAGTTTTTTGCTTTCCTTTTATATATGGAAGGAGTAGAGCTGGTTTCGCTGGAGGAGGAGATTTTTTTAATTGCGATTCAGCCAAGAATTTAGTGAAGTTGTCTTCGATGATTGCTCATTGCCGGGGTTATATAAAGTTTAATACTTTTCGAAATTAAACGATTTTACCCGCTGAAATTGAACATGCGATTGCGGAATTTCAGAAAAATCTGTACAGCCGCTTTAATGATAGAAAGATTTATGTTCATGTAAATTGGCGTTGAAAACACTTTATCTGTATACTTATACTTCAGGAAAAAATTTATGTTGTTCGAATTGCGCAATAAATAATAATTCTTTTGGTAATAAATTAAATGTTATTCTTGCGTGGTGTTTTAAATAAATTTATTTTCTCACAATAATATTAATGTGTACATTTATCTCCTCATTAAAATAGTTATGCATTTATTTTCAGACAGTGTCTACAAAGTCTGCAGTTGAAATGAACTATGCAACATTAAATTTTTTTTTTTTTTATAAATTTATTGGCTTTTTATGCTTTATGTACAAAAATATGATATGCCAATAACTGCTATTGCATTTTAAAACTTAACACAATAATGATGCAATTTAATATAACAACTTTGTTAATATTGCAATAAAATGCGAATAAATCGGTGTTTATTGAAAATAAAATTTATGAATGTTTAGAGAACATTAAGAAATTTATTCTCTTACTTAGAAAGCTGTAATACTGTTAGGTGCCTATAAATGCCAGTTACCGTGAGCTGTCGATAAGTAAGAGTCCTTTACGGTAATTTTAAAGACACGAAATAGACATTCGAAAATTGATTGCACTCACTTGTTATTTTTACTGCCAAATCCAAAATATACAATAGATTAACAAATTTAAGAATAGATCTGACAATGATTTATTTGGGCATTTAGAATGCTTTTGTTTAAATAAATATTATAATGCTGATTTAAGGATTATAAATTTTTTACATATTTTATAAAATTTTAAAAATAATTGTTGAAATATTAGAAAAAATTAAAATTTGAACAAAAATAATTTTTTTTCATGTATTTCTGCATTGTGAGAACGAACAAGTATTTTAAAAAGTTTTTTCTTTGCGGAACAAAAAGTTAATCTAATCTACTGCATTATTCCGCGCGAATAAGAAAAGGCATTCGTGTACTTACAATGCAGATGAAGGAAGATATACCGGACGCCTGATAAAATCAAATCAAGGCCTATAATTAACTGGCTTTACTTAACTTTCATGCTTGCACCCAATATATTTTACCTTAGCCGAGCTAGCTAAGATATAAGCTGCTAGTACCCGTCCACCTGCATATAAAAGCTTACAGAAAAAAAGAAGGAGAGAAAAGAAAGGAAAGGAAAGGAAAGGAAAAAAAAAATAACTTTGTGCGCTGTGATGACGCACGCGCATGCATCGGATCTATTTGTTAAAACGTATCTACCTCCCTTCCTCGGGTATATATCCACCTGACTCATTTCTTTTATCTCTCCTTCATCTCTCTTTCTCTGCTTCATCATCCCCGGCTCCCCTAACTTTTTCTATTTTGTGGCTTGCCGTCTCTCTCTCTCTCTCTCTCTTTACTTTTTACAAGTTTTCTCCATCCTCGTCTTGGCCGTTGCGTGTGTAACTCCTTTTCGCCGTTTCCCGGGCTGGCGCAGATATAGGTAGGTATATATAGGAGGAGGGCGGCGGGGGCGGAGGGGGCTTGATGTTGCATCTTCGGCTGATTCGGTCGTTCGGCTGCGCCTTGCCGCGCGCACGGATAAAGTCTCCGGAGGGGGAGGCGGGTGTAACGTCGCGGAGGAGGGAGGGAGGGACTTTATGCGTTTGCATCCTATGTGCGCTCCCGCGTATCTCTGGTTATGGTTCCTTCGACAAAACCCTACTCGGCCTGCCCCCCACTCTTGGCCCTCGGCATGTAAGCGAGTTTCTCCCGGAGTTTCTTCGTCTTCCGTCTCTCTCTCTCTCTCTCTCTCTCTCTCTCCTTCTACCTTGGATCTGCTATATCTTCTCCTCCTGGGACTGCTTCGGGCTGAGCGAGAGAGAGAGAGAAGGCTTGATCCGAGTCGGGCTAAAGTCGTCTAACTGCGGAAACGCGAGGAGAAGGCTCCAGAGCGCCCTACTCTCGACTTCCTTTCCTCAGCGCGCGCGTATATAGACGGAGCGCGCGGGCGCATTTTAGCGAAATTGAGTTTTCCAAAGGAACGAGAGCCCGGACGAGAAGAGAGAGAGAGAGAGAGCTGCTGCAGCTCGATGTATGTGGGTGGCTGGGCTGTAGCTGGATATTCAGAGGCGCCGAGAGCGAGTCCACGACCGTAACGAAGTGGAATGTTCCTCTATCTTTCTCCTTTCTCTTCGTCTTCTTTGCCCCCCGCTCACAACTCGAGCTTCTTCTCTCTTCGCTGCTGCTCTGCTGCCGCTGTTGCCGAGCGAGCCCAGGAAAACATTGTCCGACGGACGCGCGCGCGGAGCCGGCTCCACGGAAACAAGTGCAGCAATTTCACGAGGCAAACATCTTTGTGTCTCTCGTTTATTTCGCGCTCTCCTGGCGCGCGCGCGCGCGAGCGCGAGCTCCGGGCTTTTTATTTTTTTTTACTCCCTTCTGGCGTTGTTTGCTTTACTGGATCGTATAAACGAAAACAATTTCCAAGAGACTTCCTTGTAATATTGCTTTAATTTACATCTGCAGGGAGAAATTTGCATAAGTCGGGAATATTTTTCCAAGGGACGCGCTCTCGTGATGAGATGTCGGCGTGAATTTTATCGTGATTGCTATCAGAATTTTAAAGAAAAAGACTTATTACTCGCTGACTTTAATGCGATGTGAAACCCTTTTTATTAACAAAATTGTATAAACTTCTTTTCATTTTTTAAATTTTATAAGTTAGTTTTTTTCTTCAATTTTTTAATTAAATTTTTACTGTCAAATTCTTATTTTACTAAAATACTTTTGACAAATTAAACAAAAAAATGGATTCCTATTTTCTCTGTAACAGAAGGGCTATATATCATCTTAAACTACAAAATTTTTGCTCATTTATTTCAAAAAATTCTACCTAAATTATTGTAAAAAGGAGTTCCTTATAGTCTAAGTAAAATTTTGTTTATAAACTATAGTTAGACAAAATGATTTTAATTAAGTTAAAATAAGTCAAGTCCAAATTAATCCCTAACTATAGGGTCTAACTGATAAGAAAAAGCTATTAAATTTGGTTAAAAAATGTTAAAATCTAAATAAAATTATTTTTATTTGCTACTAATTACGTTCTTAATGAAATATGATCAAAAATCTAAACTTTGATACCTTTTTGTTTAAAATAGTTTTATTTAAAATATCCTTGGTTAATAATTCTTATCAAGTACTGGAAAAAAATCCCTTAAAATAAAAAAATATTAAATTTATACTTAAGAATAAATTTAGAAGCAAACATAAAATCAAAATATATGCGTTTTTAGAGTTCATCACTAAAGAACGTAATTGAAAGCAAATAAATCCCATACTGTACTCAGAATTTGACTTTCTTTTGTAACTCTGAAAATCTCCTGTAACAAAAATATATAAATAATTTTATACACATGGAGTAGCTTATAAATATCACAAATAATAATTTATTATAGAATATTTTTATATTATTATTATTATGAGCATTATGAAATTTATTGAATATTTTACTTATATTTTCAAATAAGTTCTTATAAAACAACAAATTTTGTATTATTTTAATGGAATAATTTAATCTAGTATAGATTTACAGTTTCAGAAATATTTACTAAAAATATTATTTATTAAACGTATATTTTTATCGGGTATCAAAATACTTGGGGTATGCAAAACGTATATACGATTACGGTAAGCTGAAAAAATTGATAAAGATTTTAAAAAATATAAAACGATTTGAAAAATTATAATAATATAAAAACTTTCGTTCACTTTCGTATTATTTAATAATTTTTATTAAAGTAAAAATATACAAGTATAAATTGAAAATTTATAAATACATAACATTTGTGAACATTTTAAGATTATAGAATTAAATAAGAAAATTTGTAACTTATCAATTAACCTTTAATATAGAACTATGTAAAATATTAAAAGGGTAAAAATTTTAAATATAAAATAACAAAAATTGATAATACTTTTACCGATTATTTAATATTCATTCCAATTATAAACTGTTAAAATGTATTTAAAAAATAATATTTGAAATATATTTAAACAAATACAGAATAATTACTTTACTGCAAGCGGTAGCCGAATTCTAAAAAATATGAATATATCTTACAGTTTTACTTTACGGCCTATTATGTTGGCAATATACCCTTTTACCTATAGAGACTGTCTCTCTGATGCTATATATCTACACGCAGTGTACTATGTAAGCCTTGACCACGTCGGTAACGCAGGGCACGTTACAGCGCCGCATTGACCCGTTTGTAGAAGAGCCTTCAAAAATTATTTTACACTACTGATATTTTTACAAGATTCACTTAATATCATCATTATTAATAAAAATAAAAGAAAAAACTTTTCGTTAATAATAAAAAAAAATAATAAATAATTCTCATTGATAAATCAATTCAACAAAATAAAGCCAACGTACATGTTAAAAAATTAAAGAAAATTTTGTTTCAACAACCGGACTGCAAAAACAGTGAAACAGCCAGCGCGAGCACGCCTCATTATCAATGTAGGCAAGGTCATTCAACGTAAGCACATGCATCGCGTGTATACACCTGCGCGCGGCGGACCTAACCTAACCTCCGGCACATCAGCAGCCGACAGAACTCGCGCCCGCGCTTTTGGACCAACACAGTCTCACCGCTCTCTTCCACACGTTTACACACATCTACACAACACAAGTACAATCTTGGTGTGCGTGTGAGCCAGTGGTGGGGGCAAGCGAGCGCTAAAGCCGTAGCGCACCGCGGGTGGTGGGGGGACGGCGGCCATGATGGCTCAGGGGCCAATCGGAAGGCCAGTTTGGAGAGCACTGGCATCATGGCCGCCGGGCGACGCCCAGACTCGTAGCCGCCGTGCCACGCGCTCATTGGTTCTCGAAGAATTTCGAGTCGCGCCCGAGCAGGCCGTTACCGCCCTCGGTCTGTCTCGCTCTTACCGAGCTGCTCGTCTCTGTCTTTCTCGTTTGGGCTATGCTAGGCACACGTAAAATCATAAAAAGCCGGGACTGACTGCCGGCGCCCTCCCGTGAATCCTTTTGCCGCACGGAGAGTCGACACCCCTATTTTCGGAGGGGGAGAGAGAGAAAAACCTCCCTTCTCTCGAGGGCTTTTTTAGGAAATGTCCGTGTCTGCGAGGACTCTTACATGGCCGATTCCTCGCTTTTTCGGGATCGGCTTTGGGCGGGATTTTTCTCCTTTCGATTCAATTTTGGGATGGATTTTTGGAGATTTGGGAAGGGCGTTCCGAGTACGTTTAGACATTTTTTTACAGGTTTTTGGTAAATTTAGAGTTTTTATTAACTGCATTTGTTTCTTTTAATATGTGCGATAATTACATTATGAGTAGAAGAATAAAATATTTCTTAGTTTGAGTAATTTTAAATAATGTAAAATAAAAAATAAAAATTGCTTGTTATTTTATTTAGAATATTTTCCCTAGATTTATCCTATATGTAATATCTGATATGTAGCTGTAATATATATTTATACGTTTATTTAACTTATTTATTTTTCAAATACTTAATAAATTGGCCTAATACCCCTGGTAGAAAATTGACCAGATTCTGGGCCGAATTTGAATGACGAAAAATATTATAAAAAATTAATATTATTAATAAATAATTGATATTATTTATGCCGTTACTATTACTACTACTATGTTACTAGTTATTCATTCATCAAAATAATTCACTAAAGTAAAAAAGACTAAATTTGAAATAATATAATCTCAAAACACTTGTCTGTGATAGAAACATTCCGTACACTTTTAATTTAACAGCGCACATTTTGGCTCATTTTTTACTATTTAAAAATAGTAATAATAAGAGTAAAGGTATAGATAAAATTAATTATTTCTTAATTCCACTAATTTTTATAACATTGTTTTGGTTATTCAATCATTCTTAGAAAACATTAAATCAAATAGCATGAAAATATTTTAATATAAAAATATAATAATTGGAATTTAAAACTATAACGACCGAGTGCGCATGCTCTAAAATATATCCGCGCATGCGCTTTCTTATAACAGGTAAGTGTAGCACATTTTCTGAATAGATGTTCATAAATCATTTTGACTATAGATATATAAAATTGTTTCCCTGAATTTGATGCTCTTGCTTCTTTATCAGTAATTCTTAGTTATTTAGATTTAGATTTAGAAGTGTAAGAAATAAATAATTTTTATTACTTCAATCAGTTATGATATGTTACAAGCAATAATATTAACTATCGTGATATGAAAATTTTATATTCCTGCGTAGTAAAGAGTAATCAGTCAAAGGCAAAAAAACACTTTAGAACAGCTGTCTATGTAGTTACAAGTAATTAAGATAATTCTTTACAAATTGTATTCAGTTGACTACTAATCTAATTTGTATTGTGTAACCTCTAGGGATTGTCAGCTATATAATGTTTTGGTATTTTATCTCATTCACCTATCCTTCAATTTCACTAATTAAAAAAAAAACTCACATCTGGCAATGTTTCTACAGGGTGTATAAAAATAGAAGAGAGTATGTGCCATTAAACATACATTGTGTATAAATTTTCCCATACTATTCATTGCTTACTATTCTGAGCAAGGAAGAACTATTTCAAGCAAAACATTGCGATTCGGAATTTGCATTTTGCATAATAATATTCAATTATACCAACATCAAAGCCGGCGTAAGAAAAAAATGATACGAAAAATTTATGTCTGCAGACAAGTGCTAGATAATGACAGATGATAAGATAAGCGTTTATAACATCGAGCACATGATAGCCTGAATTATTTAACGTTTTCTTCTCACGCTTCCTCGCATTGTATTCCCGTGCGTGCGCGTGACTACTGAATATTTAAACTACTTAACGTTAAATAGCAATTATAATTCTCAGATTAAGCGTTGATTTAATGGCCGCGATAAAAAGTTAATTTGATTTAATGATCCCGATAGGCATCTAAACTGCTGCTCGATGTTAATTTTTATGCAATTGTGCAGCGAGCTGTCAATCTCGCTGCTTTTATTCTAAAGATTATTTATTAATTCGCGAAAATTTACAGCGCCCATAAAAATTTCTTAAATACCGGCGAGCGTCCAAATAAATCAAGCGATAATTTATGCGAAGCAAGCCGCGACAATTAGCAAAAGTCGTCCGCTTAAAAGAACGCTTAAAACGTGCATGTCAATAAACTGCACGAGTTTCAGCTTTTTGCACATCATCACCGAGTCCTCCTCTCCTCAACAAACAACAAAACAAACAAGCCGCTCAAAACTGGCTCCGACTCGATCTGAAATCCGCTCTCAAAACCTCAAGCCCGCGAGTTTTGCGCAAGCAAATTAAAAATACAAAAGCGCATCCTTGGAACCAATGTGTAATCCTACTCCAAGGCTCTTAAAAATAATCTGCACTCGAGATAGCAGGGCCATATAAGCGAGGCAAAAAAGGCAAGCGAACGGTAGCGACTATTTTTTCTTTAATTAATTTTTTTTTCTTATCGCGCTGAAAATACTCACCGAGATCGGTGCGCGCGTCGGCGCTCCCAGCATCGTCGACTCGCGGATCGTCTTCCAATCACGAGAGCTGCTCAGCTCTCGCGGGGCACTTATATCTCTCGCGTATACGCAGCCGGTAATCATCATCCTCGTCATCGCGAGGCACTCGCGCGCGCACTATACACACTCGCGATGGCGCGCGCCGCCGAACATAACCTATATCGTCCGCTTCTTGTGCTGCTGTTTGCTTCTCTCTTTCTCGCTTGGTTTTTTCAGTCTTTTCGTAGTGTCTTTATGCAGATTGGGTGGCGGGAATGTTGCTGGAGGATAGATGGTTTTTGGTTAGTGGTTTGTCTATTTGGAAGAAAGAGTCTGTAGGAGAAATGGAGGAAAGAAGGGGCGGAAAGAGAAAGCAGAGACAGAGAGAGAGTGAATGGAAGAAAATGAATGCGAGACTAATCGATATACCAGCACACGCACACGGTTAACCACTTGATGAATACTCCCTCTCCTGCTCTACAGCGGCTTGTTTATTTTAGCAAAGCCGCCGCAGATCCGTAATCCAAACAGAACTTGTGTGTATCCCGCGGCGAGTCCTCGTCGTCAAGGTGAGAGAGCGGTTGTTTTCACAGTCACACACGCGGGCGGCGCTTCAAAATGCCGGACTGCATGCATCAGCGAGGAGCTCGAATAAGACAGTCGTCGCGGAAGTCAATGAGGGGGCAGCGGCTGCAGAGGTGCAGTGCAGCAGAGCGCGGAGGAAGAAAGTCGGTGTGGCGAACGCGCGCTTCTGCGACCATGTGCTTCTGGTGGCTCGCGAACGTCACTGCGCCTGCGTTTCTCTAAGTCTGACCCCTACGTCACGCTCTCTCGCTCGCTCTCCCGGCTGGCGCGCTTGCGTGTCCTTCTCTCTCTTACACGTCTCTGTCGCGCTATTTCCCCTGCGCTCGCGAGAGATGGATATGTATATACGGCCCGTAAAAGCCCGCGTGTGCACACACACACACACATACACACACGTACATGGACGCGCGCGCGACACGCGTTATACTACTACCCCCGCGGCCCCGTTGGACGAGCGCATATTACAGAATGAAGCGGCAGAGAGAGAGAGAGGAGGGAACGTGACCTCGGCGAAAGAAGATGGAGAACGGGCAGAAAGTGTGTGTCTGTGTGTGTGAGTATCCTGGCGCACAATGTCTCCGAGACGACACAAAGTAACATAATCAAAAGCGCCGAGGACGAGGACTAATGGGGCAATAAAAAGAGACGGAGGGGAGGGTAACGAGTCGGGAAAACGTTCGCCGAGGGAGGCTAGAGAGAGAGAGAGAGATACATTGTAGCGAACGACAAGGGAAAAGAGAAGAGTCCTGGAAAACGGCTGCAGCCAGCACAAAGCCGGAGGATACATTGTAGATAATGATGCAGCGGCAGCGGTGAGTGGTTGCGCCGGGGAGAGGGAGGAGGGTGCGTGCCTGGACAAAAGAGCGCCAACGGAAGAATGGGACGCAGAAGAAGCCGGCCAGACAAGGCAGCTCGCGCGAGAGATACACTGCAGATAATGGTCCAGACGGGCCACTGGGCGCACGGGAAAATGGAAAAATGGAGATAGCGAGCCGAGAGAGGAAAAAGAGCGGGAAAACGCGCGCTGGACCCAGTGGAAATTGAGGCGAAGGCCGAGACGGAGAAAGAAGCGCGATCGGCGGCGGCGGCGGCGGCGGCGCGCTGAGAAGGTCCATCCCTCCAAGTCTTCGGAATGCTACTAAGGGAGCCAAGTCGTGGAGGTACTTCCTGCGTGTATCATGCGCACTGCTCTCTCTCTCGCTCGGGGCTCAAAGGGGGATGTGCAGCGCGGCGTGTGCGGTGGTAGCGCTCCGGCTCTCTCTCTCCCGCGTCTATATAGACACAGAGCGCGAGAAAGCTGCCGAGCGCGCGCTTCTTTCCCGCCCGCCCCCGCCTCGATCGATCGCCGAGGAACTCGCCTCCTGCACGCACGCGCGCGCGCGCGACTTTGCTTAATGCGAAAGTATGCGTCCGAAGGTAAATACCGAAGATTGATTGCTGTCGATGGGGTTTTGGAAGGTTGAGGGTAAGGTGAGTTTGGAGGTTTTCAGGGGGTTATACTGGAATTTTGGCTTCGAGCAGAGAACTTGAACTATTTTGTTAAGAGTTTGAGAACTGCAAACGTATTGCAGCGTTTGACGTAATGAATGAAGACTTTACCTTAATTACTATTTTCTTATCTTATATTTTATTTCAGAAAATAGTAAGTGAGTTTAGAACTCTTTATTTAAACAAATATTGAAGAAAGCTTGTAAAATATTATCAAGTTATCAAGTTTTTAGGTAATAGAATTCAAATCTACAAAAATTATTTATGATTATGTCATAAATTTACGAAAAATTTTTTAAATCGTCAAGATTATTCTTTTTCACTGTAACGCATGCCGCCATTATTTGACTAACGTTTTATGAAAAAAGTGTAGACTTTTTAAAAGTTTATTTATCATGTAAATGTGGTCCATTACTTAGTTTATATTCCATGACTCAACTTTTTCCAAAAAGTTTAGTTTTAATACTTTGAATAAAGAAGATTTAGGTGCGTATTAGAGCACAAAAACTACGCCAGATATATTAACTGAAATATTCTAGATTATTTTGAATCTAATGATTATATATTTGCAGTAATGGTATAAAAAAATATTTTTCTGTTATATATTCGAGTTTTAAAATATTTCTTCACATGATTTTTTTTTTGTTTTTTTATTTATTTATTTTGTTTTTTTTTTCTAATATGACAATCGTAGAAAACCCAATTGAATAATTCTCTAAACTAGAAGTTTTTTATTACAAGTATCTTGAATTACGTAAAAAATAATTTGCATAGTAACCGACAGCTTCCCCAAGATAAGAAAATACAAAAAAACGCAAAAATAAAAGCGTAAAATATTTAATTGGAGGAGGACAAAAATCTTCTTTTAGCGCGGCGACAGTTCGACGAAAAAAGCGCCTCGACGAGCGGCCGAGATGAGCCAATTAAAATGGCGCGAGCTGAAACACGTTGATTTAATTTATGCCCAGGCATTGTAACAGCTTCAGACGACATTGAATGGACAGATCGCGCGCCTTGACGATGTGTTCGGCTTGGCGAGCGCTCAAGACGTTTGAAATTCAACTTACGAGCCGATCGGCCCGCCGAAATCATGACGAAATTCATAAATGATTTACCGCGTCTGCGCGTCTGAGCCGCGCGAACAAAAGCCGCTTTACTATGTTTCTAAATCGCGCATTTTGTAAATTTACAGACGTTAATCCGACTAAAAAAATTGTAATCCGCTTACATTTTTTTACATTTTGTGTTTTAACTTCAACAACATAATCCGGTCACGTATATTTTTATCTTACGACGATCTTGCCCTTGAAAATTCCTAGCAACTAGCAACCAGGCCACTATTAAAAATGCTACAATTTTTAACGCTCCCGCTCGAAATTACAGCGTCCTTAGCTCAGGAATAAACAGCTTACAACTTCGGCTCCCGTCGGCGTGTAAACAAGTCTCGGTGTTCGCAAATATTTTCGTCGCCGTATAAATAGCGCTCGCGGCAAGTGAAAGACCTTGCTCATATACTCCGCCGGCTTGTCGAGGATGAGTAATAATTTTTCGAGTTTGACGAACTCGAAAAGCGAAGGATTTAAGCGCGCCAAGTGCGCAACGACTTCATAACTGTCGCTTAACGTTTAGGCGCTGAGCGACGTTAACGCCGCTCTCGTTTGACGATCCGCGCGCTAATCCTTTTCTTGCCTGAATAAACATTCGCGTAAAATATCGACGCGTCGGACAAAAAAGTCGTTTGTTTCACTGAAAATATTGTTCGCTTTTTACCGGGCGATTGTTTACGAGCCGCTTTTCCGACTCTAATGTATCTATTCGGGGTTCGCTCGTTCGTCTTCCGCGCGGATTCCGAGCGTCTAGAGTCAACAATAACTGTCGCTGGGAATATTAAGCGTTGTAAATTAAAGCCGCGCCGAGCTCTAATGATCACAACAAAATAATTTCAAACAAAAACAGTCGCGTATGTATATGCGTAAGGTATATATACAATCGCCTTGGCGGAGAGGAAAATAAAGCATCGAATCCAAGCTCATTATATTTTATTACAGATGCTGAAATAAAACGAATAAGCGGGACGATAAATAACGGAGCGGCGCGCAATTACACACACGTTGATCGCAATTTTTCTCAACGAGAGAGAGAGAGACGAAGCTCGAATTAAAACGTAGAAAACGAGACTCTCCGAGCAAGGCCATATTAATTATCGCGACACACGCGAAGATAGGGGACCAGCGGAGAAGACAGGACTAGTAGCTTGGCGCGAAATTCCTGGAAGGCAAGCTTTCATTCATATGCATATATCGTTGCGCATACGCGCGCCAATAAAGAGAGTAGGAAAAGAGAATGGGCAGTGCTCGCGTGCGCAGAGGGATTGCCATTTGCATAAGATATAAACGAGATAAGGGCATAAATTCTCAGGGGGCCGAGAGCGCCCAACGTTTCTTGTCACGAACAATCCTTTCTGCGGCCTGATATAAGCTGCGTGCCGCGCTGCACTGGCGACGTGCGTGTGTTAGAGCCGTGCTGCCTTGTAAATTCGACGATGTACGAGTGGTTCAGCTTTTTTTTAGCCTCGAGGCTTTGTGCGGATGCGTGCGAGTATGTCTGAATTTATTCGAGTAATTTTCGAGAAATTAATATCTATATTAAATGCGAGGGGTGCTGTTGGAAGGTATTGCTGTGGGTAATTTTGAATTTCATAAGCTGGCTGGCGAGGTGTAATTGTTTGGATAATTCTTAGATTTGTCGTGTGGTTTTATGTTTGACGATATTTTTTTGAATGGGTCGTCTAAATTATGTTTACGCGTTGTTAACTTATTTATAAGATATTTTATTGTTCAACGACATTATGTACTTGCCCTTAGAACTTTACTGTGCTTCTCGAACTAAAGATTCACACGCACGTATATACGCTTACAAGGTTAAAGTACAAAATGTTTAAAAATGATTTATCAATATTTAACAGTCGAAAAACTTCTTCACTATCTTTTTCTTTTAAATATAGCATTGGAGACAAGTGTTATATAAACATACGTCCAAATCATCAACAAATGAAAACTTATTAATTAATTATTAAACATTCCGGCTCGAGTAGACATTGTATACTTCATTTATCAAATAAAGTTTGCTGCATATTATTCTGTTTATAGCGAAAATAACCTACAATTTTCCTCGCTCAACTTTTTATAAGTACCCAAAATATTCCCCAACCAGAACCCATTGTCCAGTTTTCAAAAATATTTGTATACAAGAAAGCGGTCCCCGTGAAATGCGCGCGGTCACTTTCTAATGCACGCCGCTTGACAAGAGCATGTAGAAAAAATGTATTACAACGGGCCCCGAGCCCTTCCGAAAGCCGTTCAGGTAATCTCCTTGGAAAGCCGTTCGAAATTCAAAACTCGACCTACTTTCTCCTCGACTTGGGCCCGGGCCCGCTTTGATAGAAAAAAATCATCCCCCGATTCTCGAGCGCGCTAAGTGAAAGCGGGATGCACGTGGCCGAGTTTTTCATAAGCTTTCCGGGAAAACTTTCTATTTCAGCGGCTCGCGCGAGATACGCGGATGGCCAGTCGGATGGTTTTTCTGGTTCCGAGGGTATTTAGAAGCTATAAAATAATGTGTATAATTTCCGACGATTTTTCCGCGGAGTTTATCGTTTCCTGAAAATAAATTCATGGTTATTATGCTGGAGAATTTTTGCGTGATTAAGTAATGGGAACAATATTATGCAATTAGTTAATTTTTTTAGGCTTTATTTTAGTAATTTGGGATAAATAATTATGTAAAACGAGTGCTTTTAATAAATTGTTGGTTTTTTGGTATTATTATGTTTATAGACACAGTGAAAAAAATATGTAAATAGCGGTGCATTAATAAGTGCGAGTTATTTTCAACTTTATGATCAATTTAAGCTTTTCTACCTCACTTTAAAGTAAACATTCCATAAACATCTAATCAGAAAATTAAATATACCAATACCTTATCACTCGAAAAAGAAAGCATATAATTTTCCATCTTTACCAACCACAACCCGAGCGCGTTCACCTGCAAACACAGCCAACAAATAGAAAAATCGAGCCAAAGCTGCAAATCCCCTTATCCAAAGTCGCATAAAAATATTCCTCGCCTTCGCGCGCCGCATAACCCCAGCTCTCCGTCGGCGACAATTTCGAAAATCCCAATAACGCCGGGGCATCGCTCCTGCTCTCTCTCTCTCCCTCGCCATATACGAATCCGAAATTGAATCCTCTCCGGCGATCCACCCTAATCCCCCCCGTCGCACCCCACCCACATCATCATATCCTCGCCCGAGGAAAATCCCACGCACACAGCCAGGCGTCTTAGCACTCGGCAGACGCTCGCTCAAATTAAGACATTCGCGAAAATCCGCGAGATTAGATCCCCTCCACAATTTGCATACGTACCCACATACACGCATCCTCGCTCATGTGTATAAAGAGAGAGAGGGTTAGATATATATATATATATATATATTCGCGCACCTATACCCGCTGCAGTTTCAGGTGCAACGAGAGCGAGCTATATCCGTCGCCGCGCAACCGGCCTTCCAGGCTCTCTCTCCGCGCCGAGGGGCGTGGCCAGCTAGTCGACTGCCAGCCGGCCAATCGATGAGCCGCTCGCCCCACCCCGCGCGTATACAGCAGCGCCGGCATATATACGAGCTTGGGCTATATACGTGTACGTGTATCTCGACTCACTCACACCACGTGAGGCTTTGGAAAAAAGCGCTAATTGATTATTTTTTTCGGCCCCGGACGAGTATATATCCGCAGCTCATTACGCGTCTTGCGAAAAATGGCCCGAAAGCTCTGTCTTAATTATCCGGCTCTTTCTCTCGGCAGTCGGCCTCTCCGGCCGCGCGTGTAATGTCCGCTCGTATCTGCATAAACGCGCGACGTTTCTTCTTTTTGTCGCGATTTTTTCCGGCCGCGCGATAAAACCGATCTCGTGTATATGCCTATAAGCTGGGATCGAGAGCGAGACGATCGGCATATATACTTAAAACACGCGGAGTGGGTGCATTTGCAGCGGCCGCACTGCGGATTATTCGCACGGTGCGTGCATATACGCGCTGGCTTAATGAGGCGCACTCACACAGCTGCACAGGTATACGCGGACGACCGGTTTATAAATATACCATTTTCAGCTCGCGGCAGAGGATGATGATAATAGCAGCGCGCAGCGTTCGTAAAATCGCTATCCTCGTTACATGCGTGGTGCATCGCTCGCCGGCATTTTTCCTTGCGCTTTTCAGGCGCGAAAATTACCCGCATGGGAGGAGGAAAATCGGCGATTATCATTATGCGGCGATAACGAGGCTAAGCAGAGAAAAAGGCGCTTTGTCGAGGAGGCTGAGAGAGTCGCGCCGCTGCCGACGGATAAACGTCTTGGCGCGACGCTGGGAGAATGATTAATTTTCGAGGCTGGACAGTCGGGACGGGCGATTCGGAAATTGTGAGTATTATTTTGCTCACGATTGGCGCGTGAGAAGATGGAGAAATGTGCGAATAAAGCAGAGAGACTCACCGTGTAAGCTGGCTCCGGGCGACAGGCAAATGGCCGACGGCTGAAGGATGCTCGCTGGGATTTCGCCATCCTCACTGTGTTTTAGCACGTCACACGCGTCGCTCGGAATAACAAATATATACTCGCGCAAAAAAGAAGATAATGAAGCACTGTATACGAATCGAGCGATCGATAAAATAAATCGCGATCTCTCTCTCTGAGGCAGCTGTTGCTCGCCGTTATCTTATCTCTCGCTCCCACTCCGCGCTCGCGACTCCATTGTTTATTTCCTGCTGCTCTCCGTGCGTGCACACACACTCTGTATTAACACGGCTGCGAGAGAGAAAAGAAAACAAAGCGCGCGCTCCGGAGCGTGTGTACGTATCGACGTAATAACCGGCGGCGGCTCGAAAAAACAAAGGGAAGGCAGGCAGCACACTCGGGAGCGCGTGACACTCGCGTGGTTATTTCGGCCGGAGTGCTGGCTCAGCCGGCGCCGAGGAGTCAGAGAGACAGAGAGAGAGAGCAGCGTGCACTGGGGATCGGGCGCCGTGGCGGCGCTGCTCGCGCGATAGACTCGAGAGCGAGAGAGAGAGAGAGCCGCACCTGGAGGCGGCCCAGGAACAACGGCTACGAGGAGCGCGGCGCGTACGTTCCGCCTCGGCACTATACGCCTTTGGCTTTGGCCTCTACTATAAGGTAGAGTAAGTCGGGAGAGAGAGCGAGAGAGAGAGAGAGAGAGAGTGAGAGAGCGAGCAGGAGCAGCAGCAGCACCGGACCCCTACCGGCGCAGCCGTACATCTTAGTATTATGGGCAACTCACATTGGAAGATACGCCATCAAGCATAGCCCTAGCAGGCGAGAGAGAGAGCGCGGCTCGCAAGCGGCAGCGCGAGCGAGGCGAGAGCGATTGTAAAAGTTTTAGGGACACTTTGCGAACAGCCAGCCTCCCTCCCTCTCGCAGAGCCGAGCCCCACCTCTGCTCCTCTCTTTCTTTCTTGCCCGCTCTCTCTCTCTCTCTCTCTCTCTCCCTCTTCCACTCTCTGTCTATGTATATATGCGCTAAAGTGTGAGTGTCTGCACCACCCCAGCCGCGCCCTGGACGCGCGCGGCTACACATCCGTGTGCGCGACTCTCTCTCTCTCACTCTCTCACCCCACGCGCGCGCTGCACTGCGGCTGGGGACCAGGGAGAGAGAGAACGATTTTGCCGGTCGGATGTACAGGACGTACCCCCTTCGAATTCCCCTGCCGCCCCTTGCTTGCGCCCTTTTGCCAACGCGCACACAGAAGCGCGAGCTCCAAGCTCGCTCTCTCTCTCTGTCTCGCTTCGACAGCCGGTTAAGGGAGAGGAGGCCGATAGCTTTTCCCTCCCGCTCTCTCTTTTTCGGAGAATCTCGACCGAGCGAGGGGAGAGTTTTCGGATTGTTCGCATTTTTCCCCACCGCTGCCGCCGACGATGGATTACACGCCGCTTTTTTTAATCAGAGCCGAGTTTTCATTTTTCCTAACTATCATTTTTTACTTGTAAATCGTGAATTTTCATTGGGTTTTTTAAGGAAATTACAAGCAAAACTTGTTTGCTTTGCATTACTCAAAAATCTATAACGCAACAAAGCGCGCGTCCTCGTGAATTCGTCATTGGATAATGCGCTCTCGGAATTCCGACCAATTCGGCTCCGCTTCTCCGGCTGACATATCGTTCACTAAATTTTCTAAATTATATCCCATCGGCTCGAAAAGCTTTTAGTTAAAACATTCACCGCGTGAGTCACGCATCCCCGCTCCAGGATTCAATTCAACCAGCGCCGATCTCTCTGCATTCCGCATCGAATAATCCGCCGATATATCCAACCCGCTCCGCCAATTTTCTCAGTTTTCATCTCCCTCGTTCCCAAACCCCCCAGCGGAATGAACTCCCAGCCTCGCACATGTATCTCACCATCCACAAAAAAAAAGAAACGCAAGACAAAAAAAAAAGAGAAACCAGGAGGGAGATCGGACATGGGCGCGTCGAAGTAGGAGGGTGGGTGTATATATCGGGAATCCGCAGACGGAGGAGCTGCGACGGGGGCAGCCGAGGAAGAGGGGAATGCCTCGTGGCTCGGCGAGAAAGAGACGCCGCGATAAAGAAAGGGAGGAGAGAGAGAGCCAGCACGCGAAATTCTCATGCACGGGATATATATCGCCAGCGCGAGCGCTGTAGAGTGGCGCCCCCAGCGTCGCGAAGCTTCGGCTACGAGGCCTCTTTTTTTCGCTCGTTTTTTGCCTTTTCAAAATGTCTAGCGCGCCGGAGAGTTATAAATAGACGCTGGCGGCCTTGCGTTTTTCGATTTTCAAAGAAAGATCGTGACGGTGGGTGCTGGTGTGTGGAGGTTTTGATTTTTCATTTTGTGCTGCTAGTGTGGTTGGTTTCTGATGGTCTGCACGTTTTTAGGAAGACGTTGATTGTAAAAACTTATAGATTTGATCAGTTTCTGTTACAAAAATAATTATTTCTTGAGTTCTAACAAATTTTTGAACTTTACTAATTTTGTACGATGGGTTCAAAAAGTCACATCATTGTGGAATTGGTCATGAGACTGTTACTACTTAATTGATAATATTTTTATTATATAACTAGACCACGATCGTCAATTCCTTTATTTTTACGTATTTGAATCAATAAACTATGTATTTTAAAAAATATATTGATTTAAATATAGTTCAAAGTGATATTAAATTTTCATTAGGCGAGTTTTCAGCATTGAAGCACATTTATTACGCGCTAACAATGTTGGCATCGCGCATTATCCCACTATAAAGAAAAGTGATCTATTACTTTAATATAATACGGCCATAAACGTAATATTTATTTCTTTCTCTAATTTATTACAACAACAATACGCAGGCTAAAACACAGCGCAGGTCCATAAAAATAGCACATTATAAATCATTAGCAAGAATCGCTAGCCAATAAAGCTCGAAGAATAAGAGTCACTTATCATACAATAAAATATTCATTATATTCACAATTTCAAAAGCGGCCATTACGCAGTCGCAGCGCTCTTACCTCCGCTTTTCTCAGGACAGAGTCAACCTCGCGCGCCAGTCAATATGTATATTCAGCGCTCATGCTCTAAAAAGAACGAGGCGAGCGGCGCCTTATGATCTGAAAGCCTCGACGTCGCGTACCCACGAGCAACGAGTTACGCGATCGGTCGCGCAAAAAAGGCTCTCGCCTACATTGCGCCTTTTTCCCTCCTGCTCTGTATATACAGCGCGAGCGGAGAGTCGCGCGCTCGCCTATTGTTTCTGAGTGAAAATCGATGGCGCGGTAATTGGCCTGCCGGCGATGCGGTATCGCGCGCCGCTCGCGCGCGGGAAACGAAAATTGCCGCCGGCACCGAGCGCGCGGGGATATGTCTAGTCTTGCGTGACCGAGCGCGCTCCGATACGTTTGTCATTGGAGTAGACCGGCTAGAGCTGGCTGATTGGGTGAGGAGTGGAAAGCGACCGGGCGATGTTGGCTTTTATTTCGGGGAAGCGTTGCGACGATGAGGATTATTGGACGGTTGGGCTTTTTGCGAGTGGCGAGCGATTCCGTTGGCGGTTTTTTTGGAAGGTTTTTTGTGGGGAAGTGACGGAGTGAAGAATGGAAAAGTTTTCATTAATAATTTATTGAACAAAAAGTTAAAAATCAATTTTGATGACGTACGGATTTTTTTTAGTTGATTGATATATTCTGTCTAATGGAAAAATTCAAATTTTTCAATCAAGTTCTATGAAAAAAAGTAATGTGAAGTAGATGAAGTTTTTAATGCTATAGAAGGATAAAAGTCGTAGATAATCGTAAGAATTTATCAAAAACATTTTTAAGTAGATAAAGTACTTTTAAGTAGAAACAGACTTATTTAAAATGCGCGAACAGTAGACAGAAAGTTATTTTTACGACAAATAGTTTCTATTAATATATATTTTCTACAATACTTACCAAAACAAAGAATTTAATATCCTAAAAAATTATTCGATTTGGTATAAATTAAAAAATTATTAATTTTTTATTCAAAAAATATCTATTTCCATAATATATGTATACAACAACAGCAAGAAAGATAATGAATTATAATAAATGAAACTTTCTGCAATCCAAAGCAGCTCTTCACACGCACAATCAACAAAAGCGTCCGTTTCCTCCTTACCGAAACAAAAAAAGCGTCGAATAAATTTAATTTACAGCAATCGTTAATAATTTTTCGAAAAGCCTAAACTGACGCTAAAAGACACTAAAAGCCCGCATAAATCGCGCGCGTTACAATAGGCCAGAAAAAAGAGCTCGCTCGCTCGGCTCACGCACGCTGGAGAAAATTCATGCAGCTCGCTTGTTAAACCGCTTTAGCACTTTGCAAAACAAATAAGCCGTCTAACGGCGCGCCGTCGTTTTTTCCCTCGATTTCCCCCCTGTCGCGCTTTTTGCCCCGACGGCGCTGGCTCTCCATTAGGGATCATTCGTCCGAGACTCTATATACCGCTCGCGATTTCACCGGCTTTTCTCCGCGTCACTCTCGCCGTTTTTCCCCGAAGGAAGATTAACGCGCCGCGATTTCCGCGAAACTTTGCACGCGCCAGGGGGATAATAATAGCGATGCTCGAGTGCGCCTAGGCTAGCGGTACACTTTGCCGGGGCTATCGATAATTCGATACCGCGAATCTGCGGGGCAAAGAGGGGAGCTGGCTAACGGTGAATTCGAGCGGACGATTCTGCTTGTTTTTCGTTTGTTTTTGTCTTATCGGCCGAGCGGCAGAGACTGTTCATTTAGCGGGAGCGTTCCGAGAATTCCGAGCGATCGATGGAGATCGGCCGATCTAGCGTTTCCTTTATTCATGATGGAAGAAATTGACTTGACATCGATTCCTTGCTTCTTCTTGCGATGCTGATTTTCATTAGAAATTTTAAATGTTCCTTGGGTAAAAATGAAAATTATGAACGATTCCAAGTGACATTAATGAAAAAAATAATCAGTCACCGATCTACATATTTTTT
>UELX01003600.1:0-22424 GCA_900480035.1 Eupelmus urozonus
AAAGCTTAATAAAAAAAAAAAAAAAAAAAAAAAGAAACGAGAGGGGAAAAAATTTTACAGCACTCGGGAAGGAGGAAGAAGAAGGAACGCACTTGAAATCCCCAGAGCGCGACTAACCGATGCGACCCTTCGGCGGAAGGAAGTTAGAGGGTCGAAGCGGGCAAGCGGCTCGTCCTGTGCCAGCGAGCGGACGATTTCGATGTGTATATACTGTTGTATGTATAATATAGCGGTAATAATAATTGCTCGCTGGCCAAGCTGGGTGCTCTGAATGTAAGGTTATTTTTTTGTGGGCGATTTTTTTTATGATGAAAAGACTCGATTTTAGTGGACTGGTTGATGTAGAGTGGACGCGCGGTTTTTTTTAGGTTAGGTTAGTGGAGGACTTTTTATGAAGAGCTGTTGAAAAAGTAATTATATAGAATAGTACGAGCAAACAAGTTTCTGAATTATTTTGAAATTTGATTATGAGTACCTTGTTTGCTTAATTAATATAATTAATTTGGCCTTTGCGAAGTGTTTTTCGATAAATCGTAATTGCTTATTAATGAAGTTTCGAGACAACTATTGCCGCGAAAGATTCGCCGTTTAGTTATATTAAATTCTGTATAATTAAATCCTTCTGAAATAGGAGCACTCATTAAATTATTAAAATTAAATAGTCATTTACATTGAATATAGTATTATACATAATACTCACGGCGGGCCAAAGCATTTTTCGTGCGTTAAAAATACCCACTTTTAGGCATTTATATTCGGTCAAATGTTTAAGCGTTAATTGGCTAGCCCGAAGCTTTTCCGTGCCCGACGCTGCATTCCAAGAGCACTAATTACCTGATTAACCTTGCAGCCCCTTGCCTGGCTCTCCATTTTTGTTCGTTCGAAACGGAAATTTTCATAAAATTACATTATTTTTAGTTTCAAGCTGTGCCGGCGGGGAGGGAAGAAAAAAACGAAAAAAAAAAAAAATAAAATAATGAACCGAATACTTGACGTGAAACTGAGAATGTGCTTTTCTGTTTCAGAGCGGAAATTAATTAAGCTTTTTATGAACAATTAAATAGCGCCTAAAAATTGTAAATGCTGCCTGTCTCGTTCGAATTATCTTTTCTCGTAATACCTTGTAGTTATACGGCTGCAAAAACTTTATAAAATTATGATAAAGAATTTAAATTATAAGTTTTATGAATTTTTCCTGCTTTTGAATTCTGAATGGCATTTGAAATTTTCATGATCAGCAGTTTGAAGTGAAATATTATTTAAGCGTCTAAATTGGTGATCACCTTTGTTATTAAAGTGCGCCCTATTTAACGAGAAGCTATAAACTAAAAATAAAACTTTATAACTAGTTGAAAGCTCATCAAAAACTATTGTTAAAACATCGTTCTACTGTTTAATATCTATTGGCCGATAGGGCGATTCGTTTTCTCATTTTCGCGTGCAATATGTAGTAAAAAATAGCTCGGATGATAGTTTAATAAAAATATTATACATGGATATGAAACAGCTCTGTTTCCCTAAATAAACCTTTATTACTGGACTTTCTCTTGTTTTAACCATCACATTAAAAGCTTTTCCTAATCGTTTTCATTATTAATTCTTATTTTTAGTTAAATCGAGTAAGTTCGTGAATTGACAATATTTCTGCATTTAAAAACAATAAATATCACAAATATTCAAATAGCGACTTGTCATAAAAATGATAATAGAAACACTTTAAAAATAATAAACTATAGTTATAATTATAATAAGAACGATCTATGCCGGTACTCTACGACTCTACATTTATTTCAAAACTACGTAATTAAATCGATTCCACTCTATAAGATAATCACATGAGCGAGAGCAGAGCTGCGCTACTCCTTACACATACAGAGATTGCAGCTTAACTTGCATATCGAAACATCCACGCTTCCCCTATGTTTGAAACCATGCTAATTCTTGCTCCAATTCGCACGTAAAAGGTTCTCTCATTGCAGCTTAAATATTTTATAAAAATTCACGGTTGATAAGCTAGAATTGAAAATTGCGATATTTCTTGAATTATATATGCATTTGATTATCACGTATTGGTAGGTCATATATTTATTTTTAATTACCAGCAAGTCTTGTTATGCCAATTATTAATTAAATGTAGGTAAAAAAAATTAATAAGATATCAATCAATAATGTCAGGAGACTTCTATTCAAAACATAATAAAGAAAAATAGCGGTAATATAAAACTCTTCTTTTTTATATCGCCTGTATACTCTCTGAAAATAAAGGAAAAAATCAATATCGATTTTTAATCCTAATTAGAATAAATTTTAAAATATGTTGCTCAAAATAAATAAATTTTTAATAATCAAACATTTATTCCTTAGCTTTTACAGAGTAAAAGCTTAAATCATATGATTATATCGTAGCTTTACAAATTCATTCGATGCAATCACACTTGAAATCACTATGAAATCACTAAGAAATCACGTAAAACTAAGTCATTCTAAAACGCTTTAATTTAACTTTACCTATTTCTTTAATAACCCTCGCCTTTTTTGCATGTTTTCAGAAAAGAAATCACGATCCTGCGCAACAACGGCCCATCGGGCTCATCATCCTCCGCTAGCTCGGCGTCCTCCATCCTGGGCCTGGCGCTGGGCAACAACGAGGCCAAAAACGATCGGCTGCGACTCCGCTGGCTGGGCAGCGCCGTAACCGAGCTCCAAAGCGAGCTCGCCGAGGTGCTGCGAGCTCGCAACGCCAGCGAGGAGCTAGCCGAACGCTCGAGGCTCCGATCAGAGATCGAGCTTCTGCGTGGCGATGTGGCCGGCGTAGGCAGGGGAATCAGGGACCTGGGCGGCCGGCTGGCCAGGCTGGAAGCCAGCTTGGGCACGGTGAGGCTGGACATCGCCGCGGTCAAGGAGAGAACCAGCCAGCTGTCGCGCACCTGCGCCGACGTCAGCAGCCAGGTGATTATCTCTCTCGCTTTTACTCGCTGCCTGTATTTATTGGGCTGTTTGGGCTCGAGGAAGGGATTTGGGGGAATACTGATTTTGGAGTGGGTAATAAATTTGAAAGGGGATAGCTGGAGATTGGAGCGATAGTGTCGGTCAAAGAAAAATATTGTTCTTCTTTGAGCACTTTTTTTTTGGTAAAAGGCAGTGGTGAAATTAAAACGTTTTAATAATAATGATTTAAAACAAATTTTTTGCGTCGATATAAACGTTTTTATTAACAATTATTTCGATCGTTTTCGACGCATAAATTGAAATTGAATTGATAAGTTTCGCTTATAAAATATTGTCTTACACAAGCGCGGAATCTATAAATGAAAAAAGGTTCAATATTTTATTTAAATCGAACACTTTTAATAAAATTTATCAGCAGTTTTAATTACTTTTCCAACTGCCCTGGGCAAATTAATATCCGTGAACTTTTTTCTGCCTCCAATACCCGACAGGCTTTATTCGCGCAAAAATCCCCCAAAAAATCCAGGAATTGTAAAAAAACACCACTCTCAAACAATTAACCGGCTTCTTTCTCCGAAAAACCATCCAATCAATGCCAACGAAAAATCCAGACTTGCAACCCAACGCGATCCTTCCCCTTCGAACTTTAAAACATCACGCGCAATTCACCATCGGTAATTCAAAGTATACATCTACAACCGCCAGTATATATCTCAGTGGCCCGCGCCAAGTGCCGGAGTATCTATTTTAATGAATCAATATTTATATTGGCCCTTGCTTGTGCTACCCCCGCATTCGATACATCCAACTGATTGGGCAAATAGAGCGAGCTTTTTGGACGAGCGTAATACGTATACGCGTACATACACCCGCCGCGGGAGATATAGAAATAGTGTATACAGCGAAAAACGAAGCGTTTGAAGGGTGGATTTTTGATAAAGGCAGCCCGGCCGCGCGTTCCGCGTTTGATTCCGCCGAGGTAATTCAATATTATAGTAGGGGCATATGTATACGCGTATTGAAATTCAAACTAGTCCGCCGATAAATTATCAACTCGCCGGTATAGTTAATGGTCTGTTTGGATAATTCGGCTCGCCGGGCTTTATTTGCGCGGCCATAATGAAATTTAGATTCCCGAGCGCGCAGAGTTTCTTTCATCGCCGCGGCATTAATCCACGCGAACGTTTATTTAGCTCGAAAAAAAAACCATTTCTAGAGCAGCGCCGATGAATACGTTTTAAACCACGCGCGCCTCTATTAAAAATCTCGAAAAAAAAAGCCTTCAGTCAGCGAAAAATACACGTCAGCTAGCCATCGCTCTCGAAAAATCTCTCTGCATCAAGCTCCGCGGCTGGACGCAACAAACGTCCTCCCGCTCGTTAATGCACTCGTATTTCGCGCTCTAGATTTATCTCGGCCTTTACGGGCCTCTGCGCTCGGCTCGTATCTTTTTTTCATGCCTCGGCGCTCGCGCGCGAGGCTGCATTGCCCTCTCGAGGCTCGTCGCGAAAAGAAGGAGAGGCGCTAAGGCCAGGTGCAACTCTTCCAAGCCTGACCTGTCTTGCTGCGTGCGTGTGTGTCGCGTGTCGGAGTGGGGGGGGAGGTGGCTTGCCGATGCGGGCGATTGGAATTTTAAGTGGAATGAGCGCGGGGACCGGAGGTGTTTTTGAGGAATGATGAGAGTTGGTTGCTATGGTTGGGTGAATGAATTTTTTTTTTTATAGGTTAGGATCGAGGTCGAGCCCTTTGTTTAATAAAAGAGCTTTTGTTGAAATGCATTTTATTTCCAGGATTTTGAAGTAGGAAGAGTTGGTTTATAGAATACCAGGAGAAGCGAAGCTCGCGCGCATTGTTATAGTCCATTCATCGATACGCGCCCCTGTATACAATTAGCCGGTACTTAAGTAGCTCGAGCGCGCATTAAAACGCGCCCAGTTAATAAGATAAATTCACGGCGCCCCGGTTTATTACCGCGCGCAATGAAACGCTCGCGTCAAATATTTATTTATCTACACAAAGAAAACGCGAGCGTGAAATATACGCACACTTTTAATTAACCAATCGGTAACGACTAATTAATTAAACGAATAATATTCAATTTTTCCGAGCTTTCGAAGTAAGATATTTACTCGATTAACTTCACCCAGCTTCGCTAATTAACGCGACATTCAAGTCCAATTTGAAAAACTTCGGCTCGTTTAAAATGCATCGAATCCAGGCCCGAGCCGAATCCAAACAGTCCGCGAAATCGGAAAGCCAGCCGTTTAATCCCCGCGCTAATTGAAATAAAAAATAAAAAGCTCGCGCGCTTCCTCTAAAGTATATGCCGATCGTTTGCTCAGCGCGCGCTGTTTGCACTCCGGCCCCTTATATAAGTTTCAGTCGCTCGTTTAAATATCAGCTTCCGGAAACTATTATTTATTTTGCTAACGGCTCCCATACCGCAGCGAATCATCGACGTCGAAACTTGGTCGCTCGGGGCGCGCTTATATAGGTATATGTATATAGGTAGGCGAGCGAAAAATCCGATTACGGCGTAATTAAAAATGCGCGATTTTTCAAAGCTGCCGCTGGGAAAATGTTGCGAGGCAACGGAAGAGCGAGAGAGCCTGCTAATTAAGAGCTACGGCGAGTGTAGCATTCGAGCAGAGGGAGAGAGAGAGAGGGTTGAATTAGAGGGCCGCGCGATAAAGTAGGGGAGTGTATATAGAGTCGAGGACCCGGTGCTAAGCAAAGGCTGCTTGAGAGGACTGCCTGGGTTTTTTTTTGCTTTGAGTTTTTTGCGTAAGGGGAAGGGGTTGGTTATTGTTTTTCTTGGGTGATTTTGGGTTGAATTGTAATGTGGGTTCGATTCGTTGGTTTTTAATTCAGTCTGAGAACTGATTTTGAAATTTAATGATGGAAATTACGATTCAAAAAAGTTGCCTTTCCGAGTAAAAAAAATTTCTTGCGGAGAAAAAGTTTTAATTCAAGATTGCATAATTTTAGTAAAAAGTAATGCGCCGCGAAAAGTGAATGCAAACGAAGCGACCAAGTAATTTTAGAGCGCGCAGGAAAAATAAAAAGTACGCCGGAAATCTGGGCGAGTCGCGCGCCGCTTTTTAAAGCGGAGATCGATTAAATTTAATATAATGAATAGAGAAGCCAAAATAAAGAGAGCAGAGTGTTTAATTGAAGCAATCATCCATTATTTATACAGAAGCTATAATAGGGCTATGGACGAGTCCCAACGATTGAATAGCATTTCAAATGCTTTCAGAGGGTTATCCGATCAAATTTTTCACGATTGCAGTGTTTTTCGTCGGGTTTATCGATTATTTCTATATAATTATCAATCTAGGTCCTTTGCAGAGTTTATATATAATTATCGTTGTTAAATATGGAATGATTGAAAATATTCAGTAATTACACTCGACTCATTAATTAGAGAACGTTTGATTTTACACTGACAAATCTCAACTGTTAATTAGCGCACAAATATATATTAAAAATCATCACCGACGCTCGCCCAGATCAAACAAACCAGATCAACATTACAAATAATTACAACAATTTTCCAACCCACTCAGCCTTTTACCCAGCCAATCCACCCCCTCAATTACATCCCCTCCAAAAACCCCCAGCCAAAATTAATCAAACTACGCTCACCGAAAAAACTCGCGAACGAATTAATTAAATCTTGCAGCTAAATAATCCAGCGCACGCGCCGAAAAATCAAAGAGAACGGCGCGCGCGATGATCCGGCTGTCTTATCCCTAATTTACATGAGCGCGCGCACCTGCGCCGTGTAACCGCCTCAGAGAGCAGCTGCCGCTTGCGACGAGACAACCGCTTCTACCCCCACCATCGCGCCTACACGCATACATACCCACCCGCCGCGCACGCTTTTTATTTTCTTCTTCTCGGCGCGGCGCTCTGGTCTTTTTGGCCCCCGGGTTATTAAGGGGATCGCTCATGAAGATGTATGGCGAGGGCCGCACGCGGTTAGAATTTTTCGTGGCTGCGAACTGTTTCTCGGCTGTGTTTTTCGCCGTTGCGCAAGAGCTGGCTGTTTTTTAAAAGGGTGCTTTCGTTCGATTACTAACCTAATCATTGTTTTTCTATATACACGGATAGCGAAATTAAATCGTTAGTCTTGTAACAAAGCAAACCGCAAAAGTGTCTATATAGCAGGCAAACCGAACATCGTCCTAAATATTTCCAAGCTTGCAATTCGATCCGATGGTTTTCCCATCTGCGGAACTACAGCACTCCGGCCCATCTCACAGCCAATTAAAACTCCGCTCGGCAATTAAAAAGCGAGCGTCAGACCCGCCGCGGCAATCAGAGGAAGCCACCTTCGGGCCGTGCGTTCGAGTCCCTCTTCTAGTCGCGTGTATATATAGGCACCTTGAAAAAATTCGGCTTCTAGTCGAGCGGCAGAAGCCGCCGGCGGCAGCTGCGTTTCCTTTATTACGCTCACGAAATTCTCGCTCTTTCCGTTCTCTCCCTTTCCTTTATGTAGGCTCGCTTTCTCGCCTTCCTTTTTCTCTCTCTCTCTCTCTCGATTCTTTTATTGCCGAGCCGTTTGCATTCTTTAATTCGCGAGTGGAAGGAAACTTTGGCCGTTGTGTTTCTAGAGGCTCTTTTCGCGATTGTTACGGGGTGGTTCGATTTTTGAACGGGGATTAGGGTGTTGTGGTATCGTAATGGGATCGGGATTGTTTTTATAATAAACGCTTTTAAAAATGAATTTTTCGTGCGCTGGTTTATCGAAGTAGACGAAATTATACGCGCGCGCCTATTTTTATATAAAAATAAATACATCGGCCTCGGGAAAAGTTTTTAATGAAACCATAGAGCTTGCAAGCTCGCAAGCACGGCCGAATGAATTTCCATTAAACAAACTGTAAACTGATAAAATGCGCGCCGTACGGCAGAACGCAATTTTCGACATTATTTGAGAGCCGAGCGACGGCAAAAAGGGCTTATACATCACTACTTCCTTCCACTTCCTCTTTTTTTTTCCCTTTTCATTCTTCGGTTCGCTTGCTTTCTTCGGCTGAGGGAGGGGAGAGGGAGAAAAAAAGTAGCGCGCCACTGTACTGAAGCACCCTCGCATACCGCACGCTGTTTTAGTTACAGTACAATAACGAGAGGCTCAAAGAGCGAGAGAAAAATTATAGCCGAGAACGGCTGCATTATTACGTTTATATAATGCGAAAATGTACGTTACATGTCTGGGATGCTTTCTTTCTGGCTTTCTCTCTGAGGCGTCTTGCTAAAATTATTTTCTAGTCTAATTATAAAATTTTTAGATTTTCGTTCGCTTTTTTTAGCTTGCGGTAATTTACAGAAGTATTTCTGTCAGTGGCGCGTATTGATTTGTGCGATGCTTTTGCAGAAGGTATAAACCTTTGAAATCCGGCTTCGCGATGCTCTCAAAGAAGTTTCTATTTTCTTCTTTACATAACATACTCGAAATACCCTTTCTTTATTTACATACATGCAGTTCCTATCGCTGAATTATTAAGTTGACGTTATATATCCCCCGCTCCTGAGTCTATAATATTCCATCATAATATCGCGACATCATAACAAAAGCTAAATTTTCAAACTCATAATTTTTTCTCTTTGCTGTTGTTATACACAATTTACCAACTTTCATTTCTCCCCTGATACGTTACAAAATCGTCTCACGACGCACCCGATTTTTGAACTTTGACGTTTCAGGCCACGCGCGTGCAGCACATAACGACAAAACCAGGCCAGCGGTATAAATTAAAGAACAGCCGCAAATTGCAATTAGACAGTGTGTTGCGCTGGCTTTTCGGGGTGGCTACGTGCTGGCACGTGTCCGTGTATATGCGATAATAATTTTTTTAGAATTTTTATAAAACTCGAGGGCTGCTCATTAAAAAAGCATACTCGCTCGTTGTCTAATTTATTAATTAAGCAGAACACGCTCCAAAGTGTATATACCCAGAAAACTTTTGTGCTGAAAGGTGATATAGCTCGGAAAACCAGCGCCGTCCTTTTAAACAGTCTGCCCTTATCTATTGGCAGCAGGCTGCATTTAAGTAAACAGAAAACTTTCGCGCTCAAGTTTTCACCACCCCCCTACTACCTTCCCATTCATCTTCTCTCTTTTACTCTTCCCAAACCAGACCCGCACGCGACTCTGTATACATATATACACTCGGCGCAATGGAAAAACGAAACAGTCGCACCCGATATGCCATCCTCTAAAACAAAATAAAAAAAAAACTGAATAGCGACGAAAAAAACCGTTCGAAGTCTGCCAGCTGGTTTTTCCATATGGCGAAATCGCCTTATTTTGATAGGGCACGCACGCAGCGGATACATAGGGACGGCACGCGCACCTGGCCCCTCACACCGACCCGTATTATACATACATACACAGGCGCATGCGCACGTTATGAACTCACTCGCTCCTTTCTTTTTCTCCTCCGTTATGCCTCTCCGTTCTTTTCTACAGTTTTTTTTTTTTACTTGAGAGAATCCTTCGAGCGGTGAAGGTGTTGTTACGAGCGCTTCGAGTTCGAGGGGATGAAGATGGATGCTCGAAGGTCGGCTGTAAGAGGGCTCTGACGCTTGGTATTTTAAGTAAAAGGTGATCGTCTGCTAGAGTGGTTTATGTTTTTTTTAATTTTATTTTGTTTCGAATTAATGAGATTTATCGGAGATCGGATTGGAAAATATTTTATGCGCAGGTTTATTTGAGAGAGACATGTTGCGAAGTTGCGCGTGGCGGTTGTGCACGCGAAATGATCGGATTGAAGTTCACTGGGACGTTACGTGTTTCGCGCTCTTGAAATTTTCGATATTGGCTCGGCAGGTACATAGTTGCGCAACGGGAAACTTCATTGCGGTTTTGACGCTTGATCTTTCGAGAAAGTTGCATTTCGCAGTGAAAGTCAGTTTCGAAGTATTCGATTTGTGAGAATTGCGAGCTATTCGAAGTATAATTTGCTGTCGGTACATCAGTGTATTTAAATGATTTATGAAATAGTATTAAATTAACAATTTCATTTGGAAAAGTTTGGACTAATCGCTAAAAATCTAAAATAAAAATTTCACGAAACCATACTTCCATCTTCCGTAATACATATCCGCACCCTGCACTTCATCAATCCGACAGGTTCCGAACTTTCGCATTATTACTCGGGACATTCCGATCACCCCGTCACGTACAACTCCACCTTTCACAAACTAAAACGAATAAACTGTCAATAAAACACGCTACATTCTTCTCTGAAAAATAATCACTCGCCCCTTTGTTTCCCCCTCCCCCCAGCCGCCCACACACCTTATGGGAGTTAACTTCGTGAAGCGGCTCGCACGCACCGGGCCGGTCATTAAGTAATTTTTGTTTCGGACTTCTTCCGTGCGTATTGACTTTTTCGCAACTTTTTCGCCCCTCGTATTACGGACGCATCGCGTGCGAATATACTTCGGAGCACGTGTTGGGAAAAAAGGTGGTGCGCAGCACGCTCGTAGGGAAACTGTTGCTCGCCAGCTCCCCCCCTTCGCCTGCAAAGTATAATTCGGATTCGAATTCCGGACGTGACTGCAGCTGTCCGCCGCTCGGTTTCCCGTTTATTGAACCGTACTGCGCTGGGAATTATTAAAAAATATTCAATTTGCGCGTTTTCGGATTTCCGTGGAATCGTGATATTTTCGAGGAAATGAAGCTAACCTCAATCCGTAGGACAGCCGAAATTTGTTTTTGGTAATTATCGGATTTTTGCAAATTGAAGAAAGATTCTCGGGTATTAGTAAAAGAAATGTTTAGCCGTGCGGATGATAGCGACTTTTTTGCGCCCTTTAATTGACCTTTGACGTCGAACACAGAAAATCGAATTTTTCGCGGAATCCGTAACCCCAGCGCGCGGTGAACGAAATAGCAGCGGCTGCTGTATTACCAGTCAAGTGCAATATGTCCGTGCCCGCGTGAGTATATAGCTTGGCGGCAGTAAAATCCAATTACCATTGGCTAAAAAATTCTCAGTGCCTCGTCAAATTATTGTACTGTCGATCGATTATATTAGTCGGAAAATTTTAAGTAATAACGGTTTTAGCTTATTGAAATTTTGACATTGTTGAAATTTAACTTTTTAATTAATTTTTTAGAGTATGGCAAATTTGGCCATTTTTCGACCATCGATTTTTATCGCATTTTCTCGATATTTTGACAAAGTGCCTAGTAAATGGCTAGAGAGTATGGGAAAAAATGTTTTATCGGTAGGAGATAAATGGCCGAATTTCCACCACTTTAGTTATTATTTTATTTAATTTTTTTTATTTTAAAAGTTCTGAAATAGAATAATAATAATACATTTATGCTTAAATTATTGAGTCAGATATTATGATGCTTTATTCACAAATACGATTCTAATTTTCACGCTGAAATGAAATTAATGTGATTGATTTACTATTCACTATTGTGAACAATAACCATTATTACCGTAACCATTCGTACGAACTGCGTACGCATAGTAATTTCTTCCATTTCCATCATCCGTCGTCTGTTCCTTTTCTATATTTCTCTATGTACTAATAACTCTTTGTTTCAAGTATTGCATTTGCACAAATCAAATTGGGACATTCATATATAAACTGGGATCAAAGGAGAATTGTTTACATTTCGAGAATTGAAAACCAAACATAACTTACTCAACAATATTAAAAAATTTTTCAACCAGAGAAACAAAGTAACTTTTAGAATTCAAAATGAATTTTCATCAATCAACAAAAAACTAAAATTTTCTGTAATTCCTCTCTCAACATCCGTCGCCGCTACGTATATGCATTGACCGCCCCTCTAAAATAAACCGGATAAAACCCTGATTCTAAAGATATATTTTCGCACTTAAACAGACCCACACACACCTACACAGCTTCTCTATACACGCTCGCATGCGCCCGACAAGTTCGACAGAGCGAAGCGGCCGCATGCTGAGGGGGAGGTAAAAAGAAGGAAACGAATCTCCCGCGCTTGAATAAGTTAGCTGATCGATCGAACGATTATCTTTCGCGCGCAGAGTTTGCACCCCGACGACGCGGGAGAGAGAGAGAGAGAGAGAGTATGGACTATTTTTAAACGCGCGGAAAAATGCCGCGCTCCTCTCGTTTATAATGATGCAACGTCGACCTCTCGTCTGCTGGCGACATTGTGTTATTATAGTTTCGTTAGGATTTGTTTGTGATTTTCTGAGATTTTGCGGGCAGAATTTATTGAGGTGCAGGAGTAGAGTGGGAATAATTTTTTTTGTAATTAATAGACTATTTTATTTCTTTAAAGCTTTTGAATAATATGATAAAAATAATAAAAAATGAAAATGCAGAGTTTTTTCCAATTTCTTAAAATACGTGCCCTGCTAATTCATTTTCGTTAATTATTCTAATTTTGCATTACTAATATATTTTTTACAGGAAACTAAAAATTATAATCAAAAATATTAATAAATAGTAATGTACTCGATATTTATGTGCAAAAAAGTAGTTAACATAAAAATATCTTCATTTAAATTTGTAAGCTTGTATGCTATAAGCATACACACGCGATTGATTTATTTTTATGTAACTTCGATATACTTTATTTATTGGTATTGATGTTCCCGTTTTCTAAGTTTATTTATATAGTAAAACAATTTATATTAGTTTCAGCTATTAATCTTGAAAAATTCAAAGCAAACAAAAGAATTAAATGAACTTATGATCGACCAAAATCAGTATTCTTTCCAAACAACCCTATAAGTTATACCCACTACAACTTTAATACTTGCCGCGAACCACTACCACGCCACCCGTCAACCATCAAACTAACCTCAACTCTCATCTTTCTACTTTCAGCTGAGCACGGTACAGATCGAAGTCAAATCCATCAAGTGCGACGACTGCAGCGGCAAAAATGAAAACGAGATCTTCCAGAACCAGCGATCCAGCAACGACGACCAGGAGCAGCTCCACCACACCCGACACGTCTTCTCCCGGCTCCCATCAGCTGTCCACCGTCTGGACGAGCGTCTCAACAAGCTGGAGCACAAGATCGGCCTGGTCTCTCGTAAACGCGCTCTCCTGGAAAAGCGCGTCGTCTACGAGGACCGGGAGAACATGGCTCGGCGTGTCCACATCCTGGAGAGCATCGGCCGTGACCTCACCGAGAAGGTCCGCAACGTCAGCCAGGAAGTGGTAGCTTCGACCAAATTCGGCGAGTCGGTGGTGACGATGTTCGAGTCGCTGGAGGCACTCGAGGAGAGGATAGTAGCAAACCAATCCGAAAGCAAGCGTGAAATAGCTAGACTGGACGTAAACGCGGCCAGGAAGGCAGCCGAGCTGTCCTTGACCAGAGAGGAGCTGGGTAACCTCAAGAAGGCAGTGCAGGCTTTGAGCGTGAGCGCCTCGAAACTACAGGAGAAGAGCGATGTGCAGCAGGAGTCCATGAACCGGCTGAACGAGACCCTGCAGAGGAACCTAAACCTCAGCGGCGGCATCTCCAAGGCCGAGAACCTGACAAAGGAACTTGAGCACGTCGAAGACGAGTACCGGAAGATGATCGACGCGCTGCCCGGAAACTGCGAAATGAAGGACGGCTTGACTCTTCTAGCACCTGGACCTGGTGCCCCTCTACTGGCGGCTTGCAGGAAAGGCTGGATCGTGGTAGGGCGAAGGGTGGACGGTACAGTGGACTTTGACCGCACCTGGAACGACTACGCCACGGGCTTCGGCTCGCCGATGAACGAGTTCTGGGCCGGCAACGAGGCGCTGCACCGGCTCAGCCGGGACAACTGCACGAGGCTCAGGATCGAGCTGAACGACATCGACGGTAATTACTGGGTGGCCAACTACGAGAACTTCAGCGTTGCCAGCGAGGAGCAGGGATACAGGCTCAGGGTTTCCGGTTACAGCGGAAACGCGACCGACGCCATGTCCTACCAGAACAACATGGCCTTCAGTGCCAAGGATAGAGATATGGACATCAGCTCGACGGATTGCGCGGCGAATTACCACGGGGGATGGTGGTTCAGTCACTGCCAACATGCCAACCTGAACGGAAGGTACTCGCTGGGACTGACTTGGTATAGATCGGATAGTAATGAGTGGATGGCCGTCGCTGCGACCGAGCTGTCCCTGCAGAGGAAGGAGCAGTGCTTGTAATTGGGAGGAATTAGAGACTGTACACGTGTGAATGGTTGAGCCATTTTGGATGAGTGTACGGAAATGTCGAGTTTAAGACATTTTTTGTTTGACGTTTGATAATGCCAGTTACGGGCTTATTGAATAATCGTTTTAAAATGAATGAGCAGATTTGAATAAATGTTGAATTTATATTGCAGCGGCGCGGGGATGGAAACTATGTTAAAAACCAGTCGCTTTTAAATAATATAATAATACGTGTTAATGAGTAATAATTCTTCGTTCGGATATCTTGAATCGATATCTGTCCAAAGAAAGTCATATAATGCTGCCGAAAACTTAAGAATGCGTCGAAATAATTATGTATTCTCCTGGCCTGATTTCAAAAGCGGTCAGTCAGGCGTTTGCGATGTAAAATTTTGCATGTTAGAATTTATTGTTCGTCTAAAAAAATGTATACAGAGTTGAAATTAAAAGTTAAGAAGGTATAAAATCTGGGACTGCGAAAAATTGTATATTTGAATGTCTAAAACGAGTCGGTCCAAAAATGTTTATAAGCGTAAGTTATATAAAAGTATACGCGTTCAAAACTTTTCTGTTTGTAATGTTTGTATGTACAAAGTTAGTCACAGCATATAGAAAAAAGTCTATATAAAATGAAAAATGACTGCGGTCAATCTGCACATTCAAATATTTGAAATGCTACTTTATGTGTGAAAAAATTTTTAATTTTCAAAATTTTTGCGAAAAAATTTATTATACGAAAGTTTAACAATAAATGAAGCACTTCAAATATTGGGATATTTAATAATATAAATTAAACAATATCAAAAAAATCTGAAAGGAATGAGCATAATTTCATATTCTAATTTTACTTTAAGTAAATAAAATAATCTTTATTTATTGTATGATTCAAAAGTATAATATGATCATTCTATTTAGAATTTTTGAACTTGTAAATAATCTATCTTCAACCTTTAATAAGGGCCATTTTATTGTACTTATTAAGTAAAGGCCGACTGATTAAATTATTTTAAAGTTTTATCAGTTCTACCTTACAGTTTCACACCAAAGATTTGATTGTAATGATTACTATAATAGTAATGATAAAGCGATAATAATTATAATAATAATAACGATAATATTAATATAATATGACTATGTAAATATATCTTAAATGTCATTAATTATTACTTTGATTACCACGTCGATTCTTACCATATATTAAAACACGGATCTATTTTATTGTATCTGTAATAGTCGATAAGTATGAGAATAAAGTATTTTATACAAAAATGTTTTATTATTTCTTCTGAATATCCAAATCTGTTCATATAACTATATACATTTTACTAATTATAATTTCATAAAACAAAAGTCAAAAGTTTTTAATATTATTAATTTTATGTTCAGGCTAATAAATTTACTTTCGAACTAAACTTCAAAGTGTAATCTTTATCAAAACTATTACTAAATATTTAAGTTTTTAAGAATAAGTAAGAAAATTTTGAGACTTTACCTAAGAATTTTTAAGGTAGTCAATTTAAAATTTTTAACTTATATATAAAAAATTAAGTAAGATACTAAAATTTAAGGATTGAAAGTTTTATTGAAAGTATTATTTTAAAATTTGAAGCCGACCCAAACTAATTTACGATAATTATTATTTATAGTATATTCAAATTTTACTTTGAAAAAATTTTTTGCTTGATCCTATATGAAAAATTTCACTTAATCATTAACATTTTATTGTCTAACATTGAATCAGTCAAGTAGATATCAACAACCTTCTGTAATACAAAAATGCATAGCACAATGCGATGGAGCTGTCCTAGATAGCTGATGTAAAAAACTTGTACAAAAGTGTTGATGGACATACGTTAATGGTTATTTTTCTCGAGGTGCAGGTGCATCATCAAGTTTTTATTTGAAGTATAATAGTTTTCAACTCGGTTGAATAGTGAATGAGAGATTGAATATTAATGAAAGAGCTCAACTCAGAAAATTCATTTATACATATATAAGTTAGAAGTGCTTTCTTTACTTTCTTGACTTAAGTGATCACACCAACTTATGTCATAATTATTGTTATTATATTATAAAAAATAATTTTTGTTTAAATTATATGCACCATACTTACCTGTAAAATTATTACATATTTTTAAATTCAAATATTTTTCCCGCCATCAAGTTAGGCAATCTACATACTAGTGAAATAAAATAGTTCCTAGGGAAAGTCACCAGTCGCCGGTACCGAAAATCTCTATAATTTCCGAAAACCACGCAGAGAACATAACCCAACTTTTTACGTAAACAACTCGACAAGTGCCAAATAAATTTGTGAGTTTATTGTTGAAACAAAGGAAAAATATAATTGTTTGGCAGTACTGTGAATTAAATAAATGTATTATTTAATTAAAAAATAATAATTAAAGAGGAAATACCTTCAAAAGCAGCTTGAGAACCTATCAAAAGTAAGTTACTTTCTGTCTGAATAAATTTCATAATTCTCTTATATTTTCATTTTTATTTGTGCTTTTATAGATGGAACCTAGTTTTGGAGAAGAACATTCCAATTGGGAAGATATGGGTGGTGGAGGTGACGATATGGGTCTAGATGATCCATCGGAGAATCAACAACAGGTTCTTAAGGAGTGCCTTGATAAATTTAAAACTCCTGATTATATTATGGAGCCTGGTATCTTTACACAGTTAAAAAGGTTTGTTTTTTTTATAGCTTTTTTAGAAATTAATTATTGTTATTTAAAAATAAATTTTTTAAATTGTTATTATTCAAGATACTTCCAAGCGGGTGGTAATCCAGTAACTGTCATCGAGCTATTGTCACAAAATTACACAGCATGTGCTCAGATGGCAAATCTTTTAGCCGAATGGCTTATTCTTGCTGGAGTCAAAGTTACAGATGTCCAAGCTATGGTAGAAAATAATCTGAAAGATATGATTCTTAAAACTTTTGATCCTAAGAAAGCTGACAAAATTTTCACCGAAGAGGGAGAAGTAAAATATTTGTTCTACTTATAATAAAATCGGATTAATTACCTTTTACTTATAATATCTAATTTCTATAGACACCTGCCTGGTTGACAGAAATGATTCAGCATCCAACATGGCGATCGCTTATTTATAGACTTGCTGAAGAATACCCTGACTGTCTCATGTTGAATTTCACTATTAAGGTATACATTGCCTCAAGCATCAATGTCATCCAAGAAAATTTTATTTAAGATTATCTGAATATTTACACTTCAACTTTTTTAAAGCTTATATCTGATGCTGGATTTCAAGGGGAAATCACAAGTATTTCAACTGCTGCCCAACAAATTGAAGTATTTTCTCGTGTGTTAAAAACTGCTATTGCAGGATTTCTTCAAAATACTGAAAATTGGCAATCCAGTATTCAAGAATGTGCCGTTAGTAGAAGCTTATTCAGTTTTATTACTTCAATTTTACGCTTGTATTTATTGATTTACTTTTAGAAAATGGTATGCCATGGCCAACACACTTATGTCTACAGTCAAGTATTACTCCACATTTTGGCTCAAGAACCTAAAGGTGGATTTATGATGAAAAGATTATCCCAAGAGATTACCAAATGTGCTCAACAAAAGTAAATTTGCAACAGCTTCTGATATTTTTTAAATTAATTTACCTACAGCTTTTTACATTAAGTTTTTCCACAGTCGACATGATGTGACTCCAATTACAATGGCATTGAATGGTGCTGCAAGTAGTCCAGCAGCTTGTCAAGCACTGGCTTCTATGTTATCTCGAAATAATTTAAATCCTGCTGATATCACAGTTTTATTTAGACATTACTCTTTAGCTGAACCACCAGCAATAGAGTTGATAAGGAATCCACAATTTTTAGGTAAATAAATACAAAGTTTTGAATTCATGTTTTGGAAATATTTTTTTATTAACTAGTTAATTCTTTTTTAGAACTTTTGGTTGATGCTCTGTTTAAGCCAGGAGTAAAAATCAATCCCGAACATAAGTCCAAATATATTTATTTGTTGGCTTATGCAGCCAGTGTTTTTGAAACACCTGCTAAAAAAAATGTTCAAAGGAAAGTTAATAAAGATGAATTAAAAACTACAATACAAGCTATTGAAAAAGTTCACAATACATGTAACACTAACAAAGGCTCTACAGAACTTATAGCAGAGATAAATACTCTATATCAATGCATAAAGTAAGATATACAACTTCAACAATAAGAATAACTTGCTGATCAAAATAATACTATTGTAATTATCTTGTTTCTTCCATTAAGGCATCCAGTGGTCAGTGTTGGAGTAATTAGATGGGTTGAGTGTACAGTTACAGAACCATCTTATTTTAAATTATGTACAGAACATTGTCCTATACATTTAGCACTACTTGATGAAGTTGTTTCATGTCATAATTTATTGCACACAAAAGTTCTGCAACTTCTCATACAATTATTTGAAAGTAAGCAGGATGAATTAGAAATTTTAGTTCAATTAGAAATGAAAAAAATGTTAATTGATAGGATGGTAAATCTACTTAGTAGAGGCTGCGTTGTGCCTGTTGTTTCTTATATCAAACAATGCTGGCAACGAGGAGATACAGACATATCGTTAATTAGATACTTTGTAACAGAGGTAATTATTTTAATAATAAAAAACAAATCTAAAAAAGAATTTATATTTGAAATTTAAAAATTAAAATATTGAAAACGAATTTTATTTTACAAACATGTAAATCTGTTACAGGTGTTAGAAGCAATAGCACCTCCATATTCTGGAGAATTTGTTCAACTATTTTTACCCATGGTAGAAAATGAAGAAATAACAGGAACCATGAGAGGAGATGGAGATAATGATCTGGTATCAGAATTCATAAGTATGTATTAAAATTTGTAAAATTTAATAATATTTAAATTAACATCTCACTTTTATTAATTTTATAAATTTTTGTTACAGTTTATTGCAAGGCTCAAAACCCAGTGAGATAATAACCTGGGAAAAATTAAGTTTAATTAATTTAACCAAACAAGTACAAATGGTATGAATAATCCTTTTTTTATTTTTAAACAGATAAATTGGAATTATAACAATAAATGACTTGATATTTTACAGAACATTCTGGCGAGCTCTACTTGTCGAAGATTGTCCATCTAGACATTTTCTGAAACAGCAAGAAATGACGAGAAAGTTAAACGATTTTTATAGATATATATGTATAAAATTTATTATATAACAAGACTGACAAAATTTTCTAAAAAACGCTGCACACAAAATGCATAAAAGGAAACATTTTTGTTACAATCATTGTTATTGTATTTCAACAAAAATGTGTTAATTAAAATCAATTTTAAAATGTAAATATTTTGAATAAATATGCAATTTAGTAAGATCACACACTCCTTAAAAACTCATGATTAGTAATATATTAATGACTTGTAATGCACTGTACGATTTGTGCAATGTAAAAATGTATTCCTCATTCGAAATGTACATTGATAATTATGAAAATTAATTTAAACATTTAAATTACAATTCTATTATTAAAATATTAAATAATAGAAATAAGTATAGTATAGATATGTCATAATGCATGAGAAAATTTACTAAATTTACTAATTGAAAAATGTAAAGATTAAAATTTATTTGTAAATTCAATTCTAAAACTTATTTGCAATTTAAAGTAAAAATTGTTCATAAAAATCAATAATTAGGTACAAGAACTGAAAATTTGTTATTAAAATTAATTAACAAACTCATAACTAACTTATTTGACCACTTCAATCACATTCCATGTTTGTCAATATTGACTTACTCAACCTCATCATTTACAGATCCTAATTATGCCTTTTCACCTGAAAGAGAGAATGTTTATATTTCACATTGTGCTTAATACATATTATTCAGAACACCCTTAAACAAACTTGTAAACAATATATTTGATCAATACTAGAGTATATTACTGTAAAAAACTTAAATAAAATTGTACTTACTCGCTGGCTTTCCATCTGCCCATTTGGTGAATTTGACATTGGCCTCGTCTCGCTTTGCAGCCTCAGCCCTGAGATCTGATTTCAGGGCTTGCCGAACAAGCCTGGCAGCAATTTGCGAGTAGTTGATGTAGCTGTTACAAAAAAGACATTTTATTATACTGACAATTTATTGAAGCTCTAAAATTGCGACTGAGCTTAATTATAAGCTAAAAAAATTAAATTGTTACATAACTAGTAGTAAAGTGGAAAACTGAACATGAAAAGAATTAGAATTGCTCAATGAAATTCGCGAAACTAATAGCACATTTAAACTGAAATATTTATATTCTCATTACTTACTTCAAACCTGCTTGCCTCCACGCCGACATTCTTAGTTTTTTATTACTTTTGAGAGGGTTGTTACAAAAGAGAGGTTAGTTTACGATGTCCTGCTCGCACATCGGCCAATTCGCTCCTGTGAAGTTAGTGGAAATAGAGTGCCAAGATCGATATTTGAAATGAGAGAGGGCAGCATAGGAATGCTCTGAAGTTCGTAGAATTCTGGGAATACTGATTTTTAAATACTTTGCAGTAAATCTATTTAAATAAAGTTTTTATTTAATAATCAAGAATTAAGTATGAAACGAAATAATTTATTTTTTAGTGGGTTCGTAATTTAGTGGAAGCTTTGTTTTACGTATTGTTAGGTATTTATCTGAGAGTATTTAATATAAAATTTACAGCTGTGCTCATTCCATCCACGCGCCGCATGTAACATTATTGTGTATAATTGTGAAACTGACATTTAATTTACAGGTCTTAACCTGAAATCCTTTTTGAAAATTAAAAGGTCGAGAATCAGCAAAATCTGTGTAGAGTTGATATATCTACTTAAGGAAAAGATTCAAAATAAGAAAAAAGCTATCAATAAAGTCTGAACTATATTGTACAGAAAAATTGTTTCATCAATTTCTTGTACTAAAGAAGAAAAAAACAAAATGAATAAGGGGAAGCGTTCAAAAAAAGGTGCCAAAACTAAATCAACCCTATCAGATGAAATGGTTCGACAGCCATGTGATTGTGAAGCTACAAAACACTCGCTTGTCAACAATTGCATCAGTTGTGGAAGGATTGTGTGCCTAAGTGAAGGTCCAGGTCCGTGCTTTTTTTGCGGACACATGGTTTGTTACAATAATGAACCACTACCTCCTCTGAAGTTAACGAAGAATTCAGAGAAACACAAGCAGTTCTCAGAGAGTAAAGTTTATGATGTTGATCCTTCTGAGACTTTAAAATTAAGAGATAGGCTGCTCGAGTTTGATAAAAACTGTGCCAGTAGGACAAGTGTAATTGACGATGAATGTGATTATTACCAAGCTAATAACAAATGGTTAACAAAAGAGCAGCGTGAGCAGTGGGAAAAATTACAATCAAATGTGCATGAACAAAAACACATGTCACGATTACATCAAAAACTTGCTGTCGATTTTACTGGAAGAGTCTTTGAAGAGAAAAATGATCCTATGGAGCTTTTCACTAATATGAATTCAATTCAAGATAATAGGCACATTGACTATTCACAAAACTCTTTCAACAATCATTTTGAAAGATTGGCTGGACCTGTATATATTGATGAACATACCTTACCTTCAACTACACCTGATAAGGGTACATATGCTGACCAGGTTAATAATCGTATTCAAGATAAAGGACTTTTAGAGATATCAGATCAGGGGGTATGCCTTAGTATGCATCAACCTTATGCTTCATTATTAGTTAGAGGAATTAAGACAACTGAAGGACGTACGTGGTACACATCTCATAGAGGTAGGCTCTGGATAGCATCAGCAGCCAAAGAAGCCACATCTGAAGAGATTAAAAATCTTGAAGCTATGTATCGACTATTAGGTAATGAAAATATTGAGTTTCCTAAAACGTATCCAACTGGATGCCTCCTAGGATGTGTTACTGTGACTGATGTGTTATCTCAAGAGGAATATGATAAACTTTATCCAGATAGTAAAGTTAATAGTCCTTATATATTTATCTGTGAAAATTACTTTGAATTACCTATGAAGTATCCAATTCAAGGAAAACATAAAATATATAAGTTGGATCCAACTATACACAGAGCTGCACTAAACTGTTTAGAAAAAACTTGTTTGCAAATGTCAAAAAATCGGTACTTTCTAACACTATTGTTATTTTGTAAAATAATAATTTATATTAATTGATAAAATATTGTTATAACATTTTTGAAAATAAAAAGTTCGTTTTGTATAATATATTATATCTAGTGATTTTATTTAAAATTTTTATTACCAATAGATTTAAAAAACTACTTTAAAAATAAATA
>UELX01003601.1:0-22411 GCA_900480035.1 Eupelmus urozonus
AATGCTCAACTTTCTCTACCAATTTTAGGCATGGAAAAGGGCCTATTTCTTGCGCGTGTTGGGAAAAATTAATTTTTTAATCAAAACATTTTTATGAGCGTTTAAACATTCAAACACTGATGGTAACCACTATTATAATCACCAGAATATACACGAAATATAATTACAAACAGGAAGAGATAGTTTATATTATAAATAGATAAAACGTTGTCTATTTAAATAATAATTTTGAAGATTTTGCATTCGAATCCTTGTTGAAGCAAAAATAATTTTTTGTTGACGAAGATCGAGTCAGAAAAAATCCTAAAGAACATCTTAAGTGTATACTTGATCATCAAGTAGGATCTTTCTCTACCCTAGCATACTCATTTATCATCTATTAGATGGCCCTATAAAAAGAGTGACCTCTGTGTCTTTACTTTGATTGCAATAAAAAAAAAAAGATAAGAAAAGAAAAGAAAAAACGTTACTATCAAACTTCACTGCAGGTAAGTTTATGTGATCTTTCCAATTATTTGATAACATTAAAAACTTAAGAACATTAAGGACGCAATCTACCTCTGTAAAAAAGCGGTCCGGAGGCTAATTGGAGAAATTACAACATTTTTTAGATTAGCCTGACTTAATAAAAAAAAATGGTGAATGTTGAATTTTCAACTCTAAAAGTTAAGGAATAAATCTATGTCAAAAATTACTTACTCCTTAGAAAGACTTACTTCATATAAGGAATAAATTTTGAGAAATAAAAAAACTTACCTCTGCAGCTGTTTTGTGCCGCAAACAAAGTAGTTAAAAAATTTACACGATTTTTTAATAATTGACGAAGTACGTATTTACGCGATTTTTTAATAAGCAACGAAAAATAGTTGATTATTCCGCTAAAATAACGAAATAAGAATTTTATTTCCTACTTTTTAAATCACGCTTTACGCAAGAAGAGGCCTATATCAATGGCCTGAACTTAAAAACATTATAAAAATCGAAAATCAGGATTGAGAAATTTCGAATTTCAGTCGCTTAAGCAGTTAACTAATTAACAACGTTTATACATTTGTATACAAACTAGCTTATACAAAGTTTAATTTATATGTTAACTCATTACTTGTGTTATGGGAATTCGCAACTGAGACTATTAGCTTGCATAAACCGCTTTCAAACTAGAATTAATTTGTATTTTGAATGGCTTATGGATAATGGAGAAAATTTTGATTTAAGTTAATTTATGTCTGGCTTCGAATAAAAACTAAATGTTTTCAAGACATGTTAATGTTTGAATACGCGGCCGACATGGGATGAAAAGAGTAAAAATCAATCATTTTAGACACTAATTATGTCTTCTAAGGATTATTACCAAAAAATGTTGGTAATTTTAGAGCATATTTTATATTTTAATCACTTTATCATTTTATATATTATAAAGTGATTATTATACTACATATATTTAATTTTATATAGTCAATATTAAAAAAGAAAAGTTAAATCTAGATAAGTAAAAGCAATTAAAACTAATCATCTAGTTCACAGTGGAAATATTCAACACGTTTGGAAAGTGATTCACCAAAAATTGCCTTATTTATTTAGTATGTATATATTTATCTCTATTAAACAAATTTTTTCATAGGTCTCTAAATTTTAGGTTTACAAAAAAAATAAAAAACGATTTGAAAAAAAAGCAAAAGCGTTTGAAAAAAAAAGAAAAAACGATGTAAACTCATTTTTTAAAAAGCATAGACGTTTTTTAGGTATTCAGATGAATATCTTGAAAAATAATAAAATCAATAGAAAAAATTGTCTTTTTTCAAAAAGTGTTTTACATAAATTTCGAAGATATCAAAGACTTACTGTAAAGTTGAGCGGCCAGGAACCAATTTTCTTTTGATTTCAAGTCGCCTCCAAATGTTCATCCTTAATTCCCAAACATTCGTAATCTACGAATAAAAAAACAAACAAAACTACATCAAGAAATCTGTTTTTAATAAAGAAAATGCGTAAAAAAATGCAGTCTGTTCGTTTAAAAAATAAATTACGCTCTTACCGCGATCCTCTCTGCAAAGTTGGCAGCGATCCCTCGTCAGTTTGGAAAAAACATCGGCTCGGCTCGGCAAGCACAGAAACGAGATCAACATTATAGCAGTGCTGCCTTTTTAGCCATCTCAATCTCCCTTCAAGGTTAGCTGGGTCAAGTTTGACTTTTCATCTGCAGCAGGGCAGAGCCGCACTTATCGAGTGGCAATGACAGGCTCGGAGCCCGAAAATCGGCGAAAAAATCAAAACAAACGGATGTGTCATTCTCGCCGGGAGTAAGTCTCCAGCTACAGCACTACTTAGTAAATAAACCAAGGCGGCGAGCACGAGAGAAAAGTGTCATCAAACTGATTAGGTATATATACACACAGACTGCCGGCGCGCGTGTGTATATGCTCCGCAAAGCGGCGAAACAAAGCGATCGCGAGGAGCGAAGTCAGTCGGCGTCGGCCGTCGCGGGCTCGCTCTGTCCTCTTCGAAAACAGTGTAAACGTCGCGACAGGTCAGCGAGATACATCTCCGCCGGGGTGAAGAGAAGAGAAGAAAAGTCTTAGCAGGAAGAGGAGGCAGCAGCAGGCGCGGACTCGCTGCGGTTTCCCTGGAAAAGTTTGAAAGAGAGGCAGATTGCGCGCACACACGGGACACTGCACGCTAGATGCCCGCGTCAAAAATTGGCCGAACGAGAAAAAGCTGCAACGACGGCGGCGGCGTTGTCGTCGTCGTAGTGGAAAAGCTGGGCGGGCCGCTCGAATATCATGGGAAAGGTTGCTCCGAGTTGGAAATGCAGCAGTGGATACTCGGACGAGTCGAGCGAGCGAGTCAGGAAGAAGAAGCGTAAGAAGGATCTTGAGGACATTAGGCGCAATGCCCTCGCTGCCAAGCGAACTAATCAGGTCAGTTTTCCATTGCTCTCTGCATGTATGTTTACCTGTTTAGTAGACTTGCTGGCTGCTCTTAGCTTGCTTGTGGTTATCAAGATCTCTTGCTTTTGCAATCTTTTCTACAGAGATGTGTCAATTTGTTGTTGCTTGGATTATTGGATTAACTCGATGTTGAACAACATTATTGTAAATAGATACATTATAAACAAATGTATTTAACCAAATAATTGCTTTCACTTTAAATTCTTTCTTACTTCTTAATTAATAATTTATATATTCGTCTTTTATTTTCAGTTTAAAGATCACACTAAAGTTTCTCAAAAAACACAGACAAGTTTGATGAAAACTTTGAATAGTTTTGCTTCAAAGAGACAGGAAATAGTAAGAATTTTTTTTATTTCATCATCTAGTAAGTTTATTATTTGATATCATAAATTATTTTAGGAAAGTATCACCAAAACTCAAAATTTATTACTAAAGAGTTCAGCAAGCTTTGATGATAATATAATACCAGGAACAGTATGTCTTATCTTTTCTAATTATATCAGAAATTAATACAATAAATATAATAAAATTATTTTTCACAGTTAAAACTTGAAGGTTTCTTTCGAGCAGGTATCAAAGGAAAGCAAATAACACGCCGTGAGTTTGTTAAAATTGTACACTTAATTTTGTATCATTTGTATCATATTTATTTTATTATAATCCATATTAATAATTAAAAATCATTTATATAGCTTTGTCTGAAAGTGAAAGAAGATTTAAAAATGGTGTACTTCAAGGAGATGCTTTGCAAATTTTGCAAAGTGGTCATTATAATCATTACAGGTAAAACTGAATAAATGTAGTCAAAGTTAAAGATTATTAATTTACTACTCGTTTCAATTTTCATTTTTATTAGCAACCCACAAGAGCAAGAGAAAAAACTTCCAGGAAGTGGTATAGATTCACAGACAAGGAGGGAAATTGCAAGGTTTTTTAAAGATTCTTCAGAAAGCAGCTCGTACGATGTTGATGGTTCAATTGAAAAATTATTTCAATGTAGTCCTGTTTTAGGAGGCATTAAAAAGTAACATTTCACACTTATAGAAACTCAATTTTTAGTATATAGTATACTATTCATTAGCTTATGTTATATTTCAAATTATTTCTTAATACATTTTCATTTAATTTTAGTTTTAAAAAAAAGACAAATGTAATAAAGTCAGATGTAGATACAGATTTAAAAAATATTTCTGATAAAAATAATCAGTCACCAAAGAACAAACAAATTCCTAGGGAAGAAAAATGTAAAAGGCGTCTATTTGTGAATGATAATACAAACTTAGATAGAGAATATACTGAATATTCTACTAATAATAATAATACTGGTGCAATAAGGTATGGACGTAATATTTTAAGTCATTTTTTTCTTTGTAACATGTTTATTCATTTATTTCTTTTATTTTAGATTTTCGCCAGGAAAGCCATCACCCGAAAATGTAATCTATTTTACTGAACATTTACCTCTAAAGAGTATGGATAATAAATCAAATGAAAAACATGAGATAAATCCTTTAGATCCATTATTAATAAAAAGTTATATAACAAATTGTAAAATAATTGCTAAAAGAGAACTGAGAGGCATATTTTCTGACACTGTAAAAGGTATAAAAATTTAACTTAATTTAATTTAAATAATTTATTAGTATTTTATTAGTGCTTTTATTTAAGATTGTGGGATATATATCTAATATATTAACAAAAAAAGATATTTTTTATATATTCTGTAATATATATTGAATATTTGATATGCGTGGGATAACCCTTGGCTGAATTAAAAATTTTATTTTATTAATTAATAATGCATTATTTTTTCAGATCCAATGGAAACTGCAAAAACAGCTTTAAAAACAATTTATATGAAAACCTTTAAGGATGATATTCAACGTCATAAAGAAAGTAAGCAGGGATCCTATTCTGCAGGCAAAACTACTATTTCTAGTGGCTCAGAAATTATGTTAGAACCAGATTCTGCAATAGCTAGAACATTAAAGAAAAATTCTGAAATTCAGTTAAAAAGTGTATCATGGTTTTCTGAAAACAATTCTGATTCATCTAACAATGATTTAGATAATTCAAAGACAGGTTTTCCTTTAGATCAAGCTACTGTTGAGAATAATCAAATGAAAAGAAAACGTGCTCCTTCATCAAAAGGTGATTATAGCGAAACAGAATTTCCTTCTTCAATAAAAGTAAATGTAGATCCAAAAAGTGTAAGAATAGGGACCAGAATGGATTCTATTCAACCAGAACGACAAGAACTTGTTGCTCGTTATCTAAAAGATGTTAATACAAATAGTAAAAAAGATAACAAAGAAAGTATTTTAAATGATAAAAAACATAGCACAAAAGAATATCATAATCTGTTCCAAAAAGAAAAACTTTTTGTAAGTGATAATCCTCAAAGAACATTTTTTATTCACAAAAGCACAAAACACATTCCAGCTATTTTAAGAAAAAATCGATCTTTAGCTGATTGTGTTGCAAAAGAAAAGATTCGCTTGACTATAGAAAAATGTCAAAAACCTGATGAAATAGTAAACAAAACATCAGTTGAAGATTCTGCTTGTGATAGTAACTTACTCAGTGAACATACACCAAACTATGGAAGTACAATGACTAATCAAATAATTGAAGCTCCAAAATGTAAATATACATACATGAATGCTAAATATAATCAGCCTTCCAGAATACACATACCACAGGTGCAAAATAATAGATTTCAAAGAAATGCTATACCTGAAAGACATTTGTTTTTATCTCCAAAAAATAAGAAAGATTTTGTTATAACTCAAAATTTTGAACTTTCTCCAATTAAAGAGTTAAATTTTTCAAAACCTAATTGTGATTTACACAGACATCATCAATTGTCCCAAGAAAATTCTGAACAAAATAGTAATTGCATGACTCGTATGGTTAGTTTTGGTGAAATACAAGAGAGAACAGATCGATTGACTCTTCGTTCAAGTCAAGGACAACATTGTTCACAAGATAGTGTAGGACAATTATTTTTGTCCCAAGAAGAATGCTATAATGCACAACCTGATTTTTATTACCAGCAGTACGAATCTTCCAATAATTGTACTGCTCACAGTAATTTACCTATAGCATTTAATGAAATACCTGCAACTCAATCATTTAACGCGGCTTTGAACTCTAATTATAATTACCATTCACATGAGCCAATGAAACATAAAGAAGATTCATTGTACCTTTCTAAAAACGAGTATCCAATTATGTCAACTAAAGAGTATTCACCTCAAAGATCAAAGGATTTTAATTGTTGCTTATCACATGATTATCAAGTTTTTAGAAATCAAAATTTGCAACAAAATCAAGAGCCTGTCATGAGTTGCATTCCAGTCCAACAATCAAATGTAAGACAACCAGTGAAGTATATAGCAATTGAAGGAGACAGAATAGCACAGAGGAGGCCGATTTATAGTGCAAATGACAGTAATTCTTGTTCACATACTCATAAGAAATCGATCTCCGCTCAACAATTCACCCAGGTACCGAACCCTTGTTATCCGCGAGACGTATCGAATCAACCATGCTATTCAATACCTTCAATGCCATCGATGGTATTTCCTGCACAAAATGCATCTCAGTCACTACTCGTCTCTGATTATGAAATAGGAAATATTCATAAAGTTAACAATGTAGTTCCAAATGTACAAAGGTCATGTAATTTAAGTAGTGAAGTATCAGGATTGAATAGGAACGCATTAAATTTTGTTTCAAGCAATATATCTGATCAAAGTTTCATTGCTCAGCGAGTGCCGGTGCAAACTGCGGTTAATAATCACAGATACATTGGACAGCAAATGCAGATGCGAGTGCCGTCGTCAATGTACTCGCAGGTCGGGTATGAACATAATCATTGCAGTAACAATGAGGTAAAATAATATGTATTTATTGAATTCAAATTAATTTATTCTAATTAATTAAAATTCACATCATAATATATTTATTTTTAAGGGTCAGAACAATAACGGAGTTTATTTGCAAAAAATGAATCGTAATATTCATTACCAAATGCCGTGAAAATATATATAAATATATATAGTTACTATGCTACAAAGCAATTTAAACATTGTATTATAAGTCATTAATATTTAAAAAATAATTATTATATCATTTGTATTTACTAGTAATAACGTAGTTATTATTGAAAATTTGAATATAAAAAACGTAACATGTGTAGTTGTAATTCGTAATACTTATTATTTTAAATAAGAAGAAAAATAAATAATTTATACAAAACGAATGAAATACGTATAGGTCAAGGAAGCAAAATAGACTGTCGGCCGTGTAAACAAGAATATTGATTATTTTCATAAAAAACGAAGAAAACGAAAAGAAATCATGTAATAGATAAATATATGCATATTTATTTTTTCGAAATGCCTGGGTTACATTAATTTTCAACGAACTTTATCAACCCTATTTCACGTCGCATCTTCCCATAACTTACTCTATACGGCGCGTTATTATCGCGCGTTACTCCTCTCACTTTTTTCCCCTCGCCTCAGCGAGCTACGCGAGAGCTAAGTTCCGAAGAGTCGTTAAGCGGAAGTTACGCTCTCGCGGTTGCAAATAATTTCATTTCAAGTTCTCTGCCCGAGCGCAATCGTCTTCTAAGAGACATTTTTTCGCGCAGAATAATGCGCAAATTACTTTAACGCTATAGCTTCTCTTTTCAATTCAACGAGCGATCAGATCGGTGAGAATTTCAACTAAACAAAAGCAAAGCCGATTGATTCCATGAATATTTCATATATCCAAACGTTGCATTAGCGAAAATAATATCGATTCACGGCGGTAGAGAGACAAGTTTCGCCTCGTTATCAGGATGACGTTCGAGGCCGGCGCGTAAAGCACTCTCACAGGAAGCTGATGCGGCCGCTAATTGTTCATTATCATTCAACAAACCGCTCGCGCATTCCTCAAATTTTATCTCGGCTTGATTTTGCGCTGGCTGGTGGCTGCTCCACCGAAAAATGTATCTAATTCTCTGCGTCTCCACGTGCTCGCAGTTATCTCTTTAGGCGCAGAATCCAGAGGCACATATAGCCCGCCCTCCCTCCCTTATCGGTCGGACCGAGGGACGAGCTTATAAAGGGACGTATCCTCGGAAACGAGAGAAAGGGCCAGCTGAGCAAGGGGAGGGACAGTGAAAAAAACCCCTTTCAAGGCCTGCCGCGTACATATATATATACCTAAGCGCATATGTAGAGAGCGAAGAGAGAGCGAGTGTATAGAGATAAGGGAAAACGGAAGCTGATAAGGGGAAATCGCGCGAGCGCCGGAAGCTGCGTCTCCGGCACCGCCGGCAGCCAAGCTAACTCCGCTGGCTCTCCGACTTTACTACTGTCCGGCGCAGTCGTGAGCAGAGTCGGGATACTGTGATCCTTAGCTACTCTGGCCATTTGCGCCTCGTGCACGTGTCGCCTCTGGATTTTATACGCGCACTCTGCGCTCCTGGACGAGCGCGCCACTTACACCCTGTGAAATAAAGCACGTGCCTATATAAGACGGGCCATTCGTGAATCGTTACAGGGCCTTGTGTATAGATCATGAGCAGTTTGAATCGGTGCTGAAAAAGTTACTTTGATTTGAAAAATTCGCGCTCGCGCGCTCTGGTGATTTTGGAAAATGTGCTTGCAAGTGCAATGATAACATCGCGTCTCTGGGATAGCTTGGAGCCTGTGTGAGTGAGAAATAGAAGAGCATCAGAGAAGGATGAGGTGCACCGCAGTCCTGATTCTCCTGGCCATTACCCAGCAGTGCGCCCTAGTCAGTGCCCGCAGCTCGATCTGTAAGTTACACAATTTTCCCGTCTGGGCTTCTATCCTGGAAAAATCAAAAAACGCTGGCTCGATCGTTTTCGGTTACAGCGCGATGCCAAAGAAATAAAAGAAAAAAAAACACACATTTTTGAAGCCATATATTCTGGAAGCCGGGCGAATGCGTGTACGCGACAAAAAAAAAAAAAGAAAAAAAGAAAAAGTGGAAAAACGGTGGAGCAAGGGAACTCGATAGTGTGCTCTCTCCTATCGGTGCTTTTTTCCCTTCGATATTTTATTTAACCGTCGGCGAGCGCGCGCAAATAGAGGAGCGCCGAAAAAAGGCTTGGAAGCGAGGCGAAAACAGGCGGTACTTTGAAGCTGAAGCATCGCGAAAGGCTTGAGCGTGGCGGGGTAGGTTTTTCGATTAATTAAAATTTAACGCGAGCGCTTATGCGTTTAGCTATACTTGGGCGAGAATCGATAGGTCGGATGTGCAGAGTACGTCGTCGAGCGCGAGTGTAGGTCGTTTCCAATTATGCGTGCGGATTGTGCGTAAGCGGAGTCAGCACGCGGAAAGCCACAGGCATCGACGATATTACGCGCGGAGCTTCCAATTGCAGAGTCTTGATTTATGCGATTGAGCTTTGCGCTCGTTGGCTGCCTCCCTGTGCTGGAAATCTATATCGTGCAAAAATCGCGCTTCTTCTTCATACTAGGGATGCAGTAATACTTTTTCTTTACTCAGATTACTTTAATAGAAAATATGATTAATTTTTAATGTAACTGTGACTGTAATAAACTCCCAAATAAGTTTAAATTAGACTATATATCAAAATGTAAATAATTATACGAAAGAACTGATTATTCATACACGGATCATTATAAAGAGTATGAGTAATTCTACTGGAATTTCTCATTTGATATTTCTATATAATTACACAAACAAAAACACAGATATTCACCAAAATTCCAATTCCAGCAAATTTCGAATCAATTGAAGATGATAAAAAAACCCGTATAATTAGAAAACAGCTTCTGTTTACTTGGCTCCTTATCAACCTTCCGTATAGTATATGTATATTTCAAGTTTATCTCTCTGGCGAGCCGCACGCATATATATATACAGCATAGGCATCGCTCATTTGGTAAACGAATTCCGTGAATCGAGCCAAGCCCGAAGCGAGTGGCGCATACGATAATTTCCAAGCTCTCGGCACATCCGCGCGCGGCCACGAGCCTATATACGTGTCCTTTATATATCTCATTCTCCGCGCGAATGATCGAGCTTTGAAAGCACAACAAAGCTCTGCAGGGCCGGCGATCCTTATCGATCCAATCTATGATCAAACCTGATTCTATGTCACAGCGGACTCGTTCCAATGTCCCACGCCGAGGCTGAAGAACGGCAGGATCCGGGCGCGCGGCCGAGGCAGGATCATCAGGTACAGCTGCTACGCCGACTATGAGCTCGTCGGCAACAGATACTCCACCTGCATCCGCGGCTCCTGGGACACGCCGACGCCAATCTGCGTTAGTGAGTATTTTTCTTTTTATTTTGCTTTACTATTGATTTTTTAGTCGAATGTTTGTTGACGAGCGTCCGTTTGGCTGGATTGTTTTTCAGAGATATTATTGTGGATGTTAGCTTGGAAATGAGTATCGAATTTGACGGAGGAAATTTGAATACTGAAATTCAACACTTGAATGTATATCGATTAATAACGCACGAGTTTTAATTAGAACAATAGAATTTGAGCTTCATTATTCTAGCTCTTAATGCTCGTTGTGTATTATGAAAGATAATATAGTCGATGATAATTATTAAATTTTGCCAATTTCGCGAATTACTTGAACAGGTCAAGTAAAATTTGAAAAGTACAAATTGAAAGGGTGAAAAAGACTGAAAAAGACTGGCTAATCTTCCATTAGAAAATGGTTTTGGCTCGTTTCGAAACGGTCAGTTTTCCACTCGAGGCGGCTCGAGCTTTTATCGATTCTGCGGCGGGCAGGCCATTCCCGTTAAAAAGTACACGCAGGAGAAAGCTAAGAGCCGTGAGTGCAGCGGGAAAATAAAGCTTTTCCGCACCTCGCGCTCTCTGAAAAATAATGCAATTATCATGGCCCCTAATGTACATTTGCGGCAAACATGAAAAGTGTACACATTTCGTCCAGCCCGCGGAGAACCGCGGCCATTTAGTTACCTGTACCACTCGCGCACATTGCTATATTAAGAACTCGCAAACTCATTACGAGCATCCACAAAATACTATTTCTCTCGTTTGTCTCGCTCTCTCTCTCCCTCGCGTCTCCCCACGAATTCCAGGAAGAGAAATCTCCGCTCGGAAATCCGAATGGAAGTCTATTTTAACAGCGGGGATATATTGTATTTTCCCCCGTGAAAGAGTGCTGCGTATTCGCGCTGAATTTTCATGCTAAATCTTGGCCGCAAGAGCGCGTTTATTTGCCTCTACGCGTACGTGCCACGCGTGACTTACGCTCCGATGCTTTGCGCACGTGTATAATGCTTGTGTCCTGCGTTGTTTTAACTCGGCTAAAAGTGCCTTATAAGAGATCTGTCTGCTACATTTTAATGTAGATATAAAATTATTTTGATTTTTACATTTATTTCTTTTTTCACACTCGTTTTTTTAATTTCTTCGGATTATGAAAGTGCACGTTAGCGCGGGGGAGAAATAAAAATGCAAAGCGCAGACTAATTATGTAAAGGACGGTCGGGGCCGTTATATTAAAAAATGAGAGGAATTCGTTAAAAATGTTGAATTGGTTTAAACTATTTTAATTAAAAAATTGTTTACTTTTTCAATTTGCCGCTCCAAATTCAACCTATTTTCGAAATGAAATTTCTCAATTTACTGACCCGAATTTTCATAAAAAATTTACAACAAAGCCTTCTTTTCAATTTAGCTAACAGTACATTACAGCTGCGTCAAACGACATTTCCAATTACCGCGACAACATCGCGCTCCTAAAGCGAAGCGATTAATAAAGTCCAAATAAGAAACTAATCGAATTCCAATAACATATTCCATTATAATTCTCGCTCTGGAATAAATTAAATTAATCGTCAGCTGATTACATAAGCAATGAATTAACACTGCATTAGCACACGTGTTCTATTATATATATATATATGTCATAAATAGTGGTAAAATAAAATTGTGGTGTTTATGTAAGCTATAGAAAAATAATTGAGGAGATCGTGATGGTTATTTGCCGTAGGTACCCGCTGCCCGTCGATCCCGGCGCCAAAGCACGCCGTCGTCGGGGAGAAGTACCGGGGCGCCATACTGATGTACTTTTGCGAGCCTGGCTACGTGCTCGTCGGCAACGCCGAAATTTACTGCGACGGCCGACAGTGGAACGGCACGACGCCCTACTGTCGCGGTAAGTCCATATACACACCTACATACCTACCTTTTACTACCCACTCGCAAAGCAAGCACACTAGCTTGACGATAGAACTGATTTACCGTATGGCTAGCCAGCTCCTGCCTATGTCTGCGCGCACATGTGCAGCTTTCGAATTTTCAGCTTCGTTTATTGCCGGCGCGTATATAGCCCCCGCCGCGTTTATGTATCGGATGCCGTGAGACCCTCGTCAAATCCAATGAAGCCCAGCTCTCTCTCTCCCTATATCTGCTGCTGCTGCTTTTCCTTGCGCTAGAAATGTTTTATAATGGCTCTGGTTCCGTGCCGCTGCCAGATTGATCTGCGGATATTTCGGTTGAATCACTATATGGTTTACGGGTTTTATGTCGGGATTGAATTTTTTTGCGCTCTCTCGCGGACGAGTAAACGTGCGGCTGTTTTATTAAGATGTATTTCCAGAAATATAAAAGTTTTATTATAATGTTGGACAAAGCTGGTCTAGCTGTCGTGGCTGGCGATCCGCAAATATACTTACAGATCTCAGATATATTAATGCATATCAACTGTTGATATATTTGAATACGAGTAAAAATCATGTAAACGTTAAATTTTTTTAACCTATCGCAACCTATATGTATGTATTGAAATTATAACAACAAATTTCGTATATCTATACTTGAGAGAAATCGCGAATCTTGTGCTGATAAAATTAAAGAAAAATCATAAAATTGTAAAGTTTGCAGAGCACGTAAAACATAATTTTTTCCAGATTCCAACGCCATGGCACCAACTTCCTGCGACTTCGAGAAAGAGGATCTCTGCTGGTGGGAACAGGATCCAAAGCACGATTTTGATTGGATAAAGCATAGTTACGGTACACCCAGCTCGCATATCGGTACCGGCCCTACGCATGATCACACGCTGGGACAAGGCTATGATGGTATGTTACTTCAAAGAGAAAAATAATCAATTTACATTGCGGCTTAATGAAATGTCATTAATTCCTGTAATAGTTTTGTAGAAATTTATTATTCGGATTATTGCAGCGTAAATTTATTACGCTTCAATTTAACCTTGTGAATTCTTGTTTAAAATAATTTTCTAATAATTGCGCTTACCGCACGTAATAAAATGTCAGCTATTTTACGTATAATGAAAGCTTATATATAGAAGAAATATAGGTTTTCGTTAATTGCGGAAACCACTCTCGTTCCGCGCTTTCATTGCTCTATATATCAAAACATAAGCCACGAGCGGCTCTTAATATTCTTCCGAATAATTTCAATAATTTATCGGTTTTTCAATAACCGTATACTTAAAATTATTCGATTAATATATTAATATTGCGAGCTTCAAACTTTAAATAATAATAAAACTTTTTAATTATGCACAACAATTTGAAAATAAAAATATCATTCATTGCAGGACATTATTTGTACATCGAGGCATCCGGAAGATTAGTCAACGACACAGCTAGAATATTATCGCCTTTTTACAACGCCACTCTTACCGAATCAGGATGTTTTTCATTCTGGTAATCATTTAAATTCTCGGGTTATTTTGACACTGATAAAAACATTGCCGCAGTACTTACAATACTTGCCAATTCTCTCAACAGGTATCACATGTATGGCGCGACTACCGGAAGCTTAAACGTTTATTTTAAGCCAGAAAATGAGACGAGTCCAAGACTCATTTGGTCGAAAAATGGAAATCAAGGAAACCAATGGTTGCACGGGATCTTTGATTTGCCCACCGTCAACACTAGCTTTCAGGTAGACTAGATCACTATATGTATATTCTACTATGTATATACTTTTTCTACGCAATTTTAATAAATTAACATTTTTGCTTTTTCATAAAGTTAATAATTGAAGGAGTACGTGGCACGAGTTACGTAAGCGATATTGCAATAGATGACATTGCCATTTTACAAGGGGATGAATGTATCGTTAAAAATATTACGACTCTTTCAACCCCTGCTAATGATGCTGGTGAGTGAATCATGTAAAACTTACTTTTAATGTGAATGCTCTGTTTGAATTATTTATAACTTCATTGAATTAAATAATTTCAGACGAAGTTGAGGTATATCATGCGATGCAAAGTTGCCAAAACCGCTGTGTAAATACAATCGTAGAAACGACTACGAGTTCCGAAATTTACTCCAATCCAGATATATGCCAATGTACAATAGACTGTGCCGAAACCTCATCTTGCTGTCCAGATTATGCTGAATATTGTATTTACGGTGAGCTTTCTTTTAATTTGAATTGATTCAAATACACTAAAATTAATCAATATTAAATTGTTCGCATTAATACTTTAGAAGTGACAGATATGGAAACTGTTATTCCAACAACCAAGGAAACTGTTGCTCCTACTTCATTTTATACGACAAGATTGACAGCCGTTACTGAAAAAACTACACAGTCTCCAACTCCACTTTCTTCAGTTCCAGTTATAACTGTAAATGCTACTGTTTTCATAAAACCGACAACTACAACAACAACACCAACAACAACAGCATCAACAACAACAACAACGACAACAACAACACCAAAAAAAACAACGACCCCGACACTAAAAACAACAACAACGACACCAAAAACAACAATGTCAACAACAATTAAAACACGAAATATAGAAGCAACAACTGTATCAAGGGAAATTCATCGGTATGCAGAAAGTTCTGAAGCTCCAAAAATATTTCCCAATGCAACAATTATATCTCCTAAAATAGACAATGAAAATATGCCGATTGTTGCACCAATTAATAAAACTACAGTAGAACTACAAATAGAAACAGGTAATTAGAAACTTTAATTTTTTTATGAACATTTTTCATTATGCCAAAAATTGCTAAAATAGTAAAATTACATTTTTACATTTTTACTTTTAACTTTTTTTTAGAACCACATGTTTTTATTGAGGAATCGAGGAAACTCGAACAATCCGGAGCACTCAAACTTCCTGGAATCATTGGAATAGTTATTGGTATTTTAACTGGAATAACAATCACTACAATTATGGCATTAATTATTCTTCGAAGGCGAAAATCTTATAAGAGAGGTTCTAATGGATCAGCTTTTTCGGAGGATAGTGATGTAAGATTTCTAACGTCTGACGAGGTGCTAGATTTTAACTTAGCTAGGCCAGCTGGTGAATATGAAGAAACGTAAATATACATCATATTTTATAGGCTGCTAATTTATAAGGTAAATATTCAATTTTTTAATCTAACAATTTTTGTTTTTAATGACAATAATAACTGTATAATTTTATTGTAGGTAATCATTGTTACAGTTGAGAACACGAAAGAATAAGGTACAAAATATACATAATGAAGTCCTATTATAATAAAATGAGCTCACAAATCCATTATAATTAATTTTCGTGTACAATATTTGCATTATTAGAGGAATTTAAATAAATAGATTTTGAAAAAAAAGAACTAAACAATTATTAAGCTGAGTATTTATTAAATGAACTTCAATAATCATAAATTAATACTGTTAAATTTATTCTTTTAAGTACAGATTCTAGAGAATAACACAAGTATAAAAATCCGTACGATAATTACAATTTTAATGTAAACTTAAATGTAATTTTTGAAGCTATATATATTATATTTTACATATTAGAGTACAATTATATTTTACACTGAAAAAAATATAACTAGTATTTAAAAACATGCTTTTTATTCTTAGAAAATCTAAAAAATATTAATAAATTTAAATTTTATATTTTGGATGTGTATTATTAAAAGTTACACAGTTAAAAATATTTCGTATTTTGTATAATAATGAAACTCTTACAAATAAAAAAAATTAAGCCTCCTTGAGTATTGAAATAATATTTTTTTAAGTTTCTAAGAGAAACATATAAAATTAAACAAAATCAGTTTAATAAATAGCCTATTCTTGAAAAGTTTTTTCTAAAAGGTTTCTCTTAAAATTCTCAAAAACCTAAAAATATAATTCACGTGCTAGCTTTAATTACAGAGTATATATTATCAATCTACCATGGGCTTTCGTTTATGATAAAAAGAGAAAATAAAAGGTCTAAAAAAGTGTATTCGTCAGTTCGGTCGTGGATTCATGGTACGACTTGATTACTCTCTCAGGTGAATCTTACATACTCGTGTAAAACGGTGTGGGCCGATTAATTGATCCCCAGAACCATATGACCTTGGTCGGGTCATGCCTGATGAAAAAGAGGAAGGGCCTATTGGCATCGAATTTCTCAAAGCCAGTTCTCAAGAATGTCACACCTGTAGCGGCCGCTGCCTCCGTGCCCCTCTCGTTTACCGTCATCTCCACCTTGTGTATTACATCATCAGCATGAAGACCAGGATTTCTGAGGTCTGCGCTATTACGCAGATCGTCAATTCCAAAGCTCGGTAGATTTTGTGAGTTGAGATAGTTAAGAAACTCCTGCTCAACTAGACGGCTCTGGCGCTTAGAGCGTTTGGATTTAAGATAGTTAATGTTGTAACCAGTGCTCCACTGTTCAACCTTGTAACCGCGTTTCTCGTCGTTGTAGGTGTAAAAGTTGCTACGCTCGCTGCCAAACCGCGATGGGAATAAATTATGATTGTGCATATTGTTGACCGGTGTCCGGAATTCACTGGGCTTCGGACCATCATTCTCGATCGGTAGTGAGGTAGATCGACCAGATTGCTGCTGCCGACCATTGCGTCCAGGCGATAGAATACTCAAATCAGCACTTTGCGGGTCGAAGAGGGAATTCAAACCGAGAGCCGACAAGGCTTTCTGTAAATGTAATGTGCTCGACAGCTTCATACGTGGCAAATTAACGAAACAGTGCTGGGTCTTCATATTGCCGATAAGTCTGTCAATAACTTCCGGAGTCAGTCGGCTCTTCAGATTTTTTAGAGCAGCTGTACCGCCTTGTACTGTTGGTACTAAAACGTACATGGATACCTGAAAAAAATATTATTTAGTCAATCTCGAAATTTACCAGAAATTTATAATTATCATAGTAGCGTTATTTATGAATAACTATATACATTATAAGTTATTTCTCACCTGTTCTCCTTTGTAAGGCAGGGCAATGATTTTGACGCCAAGTTCTCGATCCTCATAGAACGAATAATACGCAATATTGATCATAAAATCTACATCAACCTTTTCATTTGGCTCAACATTGAATGGTTTTCTAAAGATAAAACAAATATTCACTAAATAACTTTATCTCAAAATTAATCTTTCTGAAATGTAAAATGGAAATACCTCTTCGTGCCTTCTTCATAAAAGTGTTGGGCCCATTCGCCGCTGAAATAGAGCGCGGATGTGATCATAACTTCGGTGAGCGAGTCCGGATAAGGATCGCTTATCAAATCCTGAATTTTGCCCTCGGTCTTGTTGCTAACCCAGTTATTGATAATCCTCTGAGCATCTTTTCTTCGATGAGAAAAGTCAACATTTACGATGTCGCTTTTATAAACCTTCTCACCGAGAGCTTTGAATTGCTCACGTAACGGATAACCATTCTCGACAAATATACCAAAGGCGAACTTGCAGAGTGGCGCGTTCTTATCGAGGAGGTGCTGCTTATCCAACTCTTGAATCATGCGGCCGAAGGTTTGGTGCACAATCTCAGAGTGATGGGAAATATCGACGCCGGAATCGAGACCGAGGATCTTGGCTACCTCGTCGAAAGTGCGGCCACCCGAGGCCAGTAGGACCATGGCCAAGGTGACCGTCAGACTCACCGGTGAAAAGACAAGATTTTCGCCGGGTGAGGTAATTGAGCGCTCAATTGCACGGTCCATGTCAAGAGTGAATTGAGTTACGCCTCGGGAAATGATGTTCAATACCTGAAAAAATAGTTTTGTAAGCGAATAGCATTTATTTGACGCTTTTCATTTTGTATTGAAGGACATTTATACGATTGGATCTGCTGATTGTGATTTGAAAAAAAAGTAATTGAAGTGCATTCAAAGAAGTACTATAACACATCGTAATTGTATGTAGACAGCCAATCTGAGATAATACTTCCGTATATTATACGTTCTGAAAAATTTTTTTAATTCTGATTTTACTTATATTACACAAGTGTCTAGCGTTGTCTTCAATTACAATTTTTTATATTTTAAGGCCAAGATAAATAATTTGGATCTATTCAACAGTGCGTCTATTAAAGTTATTGAGTTATTTTCTAACGCATAACAATTAATGCAATAATCATGCAAATGTAAATTACTGGATTAAATTGTAGGTTGTTACTAGTGTAAAAAAGAAATAATAAAAACTATAAAAACAAGGTTGAATACGAAAGAATGATTGGTAAAAATATACATCATAGATACAATATGTATTAACTGACAACAATTTTGTATAACGAATAAAATTACAAGTAATTTAATTTGCTGGTAAAAACAATATTTTATTTCATTCTAGGAAATTTCATAATAAATATTCATAAATAACCGATCTATTTCAGCGAATCGAAATAGTAAAAGCTTATTTACACGAGAGAGTTCTTTTTCTTAAGTTTTATAAATGTATTTAATTAATTTTACATATAATACCGATACGATAAGAATATATTAAACGTATAGGATGTTAAACGTAGCGGAATTCCGCTGTAGCTTAATTCCAATAATAATCAAACGTCATTCGTCAATGTTTAATATTGCTGATAAGAATTTCTATTATTTTTATTTCTTATAACAGAGTAGAACTATGTAACTTATTTTATTTAATTCCGATAAGTATATCACAAACATAAATGCACTCTAAATTATCTAAATTTAATGGAGTGATAACTAATTCTTCTATGTACATACAATATATGGAAGTTTATTTGCGTGAAACAAGCAATTTTTCACTTTTTCAAATTTAAAGAAAATTAATTTTTATGAATAAATAAAAAGAAGGATAAATAAAAAAAAGAAGTCATACATAATCATTCCACTTTGGCGGCAAGACAGCGTCCATCGATGTGCTCGACGGATCAAAAAATGGGTTACCCTGCTGCGATGGTTTATTCAGCATTAGCTGTGGTGCAGCCAGCAGCACCGGCCGTGCAGCATACGTCGGTCGTGATGGAGCAAACGCCGGTCGTGGTGCCTGCAGCGCAACCTGTGGCCTTTGCCAGTAGGGCTTCTGATTTTCAGGATAAATCTCTGTGAATCCCTGCACGTTACGGCCGTTGTTTGCTGTTTGCCAATTGTAATAGGGAGACGATTCGACGTCATTGATACTCTGAAGTGGTGGTTCGAAGTTGGGAATGTCAAAACGACGCTTTTCCTCCGGACGCGTTATGATTGCGTCGAGCTGGTCGGGAAAGAAGAAATCCTGGCAGTGGCAGCAAGCAGCCAGTAGTAACGCGGAAGCTAGTAGGTACCTCATTGCTTTGCCTGGAAAAACACATGAATCTTCATTTTTCATTTAGCTCTTTTATCGTTAAGATTCTTGGTAAAACTCTGGAATCTGAGTGAAATTTTAATTAGTTAGCTCGAATTATGCAAAGTAAGGGTAACCTTTATTGGGCCTTAATAATTAATTAAATAATTAAATTGATACGAGAGAAGCGAGATAGTTTTATCATAAAAGTATCCTCAAGATTAAAATTCCAGCTCGCTCTAAAATTCTACTACGCTCCTAAAATTAAGTACTTTCAAGCTTCGCGCATAGCAGTGAAACGTGAACTTCACGATTCGACCTTTGGGAATTCCAATTCGCGTTCACTCGGAACAGAGCATAGATCATACATTCGGCATGATATTTTTTATTCAAGGTCTCTTTCGCACCAGCTACAAATGTCTCATCCGCGTATTGTTATACAAGGATCATCGTATGCTAATAAGCGCCCGCGCATAAGTGCGTGAATGGATATATACATGTAGTTTTATTTCGATTTTCAAGGCACCGACGATTGTGCCTATATTATTTCGTTGAGCCTATGATAATCCGTTTTTATTGTTCGTCAATTGATGAGATGGCCACTTTTATAAGGTTTCCCTTTGTCTATTAAGGTATCGAGGATTAGTAAGATTCATTCGAAATAAATAAAATTTTTATTACTTTTAAAAATAGATTAACATAATATTGATTACGATAAATTTTTTGTATTTATATTACATATTTACATATCGTATATCATTTTGAGGACAGTTGGTCGCCTTGGATTTCAGTTTCTGTATCTATTTATAAGTTTTTAAGCTAACTTGCTCAACAATTTAGACCAGACAAGACAAAATACTCTTCAAGAGTAACCATAATTACTGTACTTTTTTAATTTATTTTCTGAAAAAATGTTCTTACAAAATTATTAGACACATTTGTGAACAAAATATTAATATATTTATAATCAAAATTTTTGCTTAGAAGTGAGTCTCATATTTTATTAATTTTTTTAAAAAATTAATCAAGAAATTTTGTTGTGTTTCTTTCAAGGAGTATTTTACGCCTGGAATTATCGAAATTAAAAGAATCTAATAAGCCCAGAAATCTGTGGTACATGAATGCAAAAGCCAAAATATCGCAATCGTAACTGTAATTATAGTATCAGAGATTTGAAATACAGTATAAAATACTCAAATATGTCCAAAAAATATATTATATTCGTATATTAGGTGAAAAAAATTCGTTTTGACCAAAATTATATTAGACAATTTTCAGAAATATTGAATATTTTATTTATTTTTAGTGAATTTAACTTAAGCTGAGTTCCTCAACATAATGATCTACGCGTCGCGTGAAGTTTTTCACAAGGTCGAAACGAGTAAAGCAGATGGTTTATTGAGGAAACATTAATGAACAATAATTGTGTTTTTTTTTAAATCATTAGTATACTCTTGGAAGATCTCTTACCGAGATAAATTTTTAACGAAAGCCATCATTCTATCATTTTCGACTATTATTAGAGTATATAAATAAAAATTTTGACAATTCCAAGAAAACCATCTTTAAAACACGCTGAATCGACGCACATGTTCCCATTCAAAAATTTTCATTAAAAAATTTTCCTTTCTCAGTGAGCGAAAAAGACTACACAATAATTTTGCATTTTAGTTTAATTACAAAACTCTTTGACAGATCTCCAAACTTTTTTAATTCTGCAAAAGCTTTTTAATTTGCACAGTTTTACTTAAAACTTGTGGTTCGCGCTTCTCTTAGGATTTCCATCTTATAGATCACTAACCGTCAAGTTACCCGCACATGTGCCTCCGATCTAATCGTCACTGTTTTCATCATAAATCGAAAAATCATAACAACTCACCGATTATCGAGCTCTTGACAAGAAAACAAAATCAGAAATTTCAATCCTTATGTAAATACTGTCTATAACTTATTGCACGATGGTCTGCATGGTTGTTACCAGAAAATAAGAAGAAGCGCGCGCGCGCTTGGCTCTCAACCGACTGGTTCTCAGCTCGCGAGCTGCACTCTTTTTACCGCGCGACTCATAGATCCCCACTACCGATGCCTGATGCCGCCACTACTATCTACAAACGAATTTGGGAATACCATAGTTCAATACAATGGTAGTATAGAAGTACACACATATTCCCTGGCTTAACTTAATGTTGGGAAACTTAAACTCCCAAAATTGGATTTACCATAAATTGCTTAAAATTTCGTTGCTTCGACTTTTCAAATTTTTTTGGATTTTCCTGCTCTTAATTTTAAAAATCCCAGACTGCCACAATTCAAACTACCTTGCACTAAATCAAATATATAACAATTCAAATTTATCTGCCTTCGTATTACTCCACATGGGTAACCAATACATCCTTTTTATGTTTTATTTTAACATTTATACTTTATTTCTAAATTGCGCAAAATTTGGATGCCACGCATATACTCTCTTCTCCGTATACCGTTTAGCGCGCTGACTACAGCATAAGCGCTGTATATATAAATATTGTATTATTGCCCCGCAAGTGTAGGACTAGATGCACGAGAAAGACCTGCCAGTTTCCGCTCAATTCTTCACCTTTTATTAACACATGTACGGAAGTACCTAATAGACACGTAAATAGGTAAAAAAAATTGTCCGCGTGAATTTCATTATGCTTCTCAAAATCTTTTGGAACTTCCGTACGCATGCACATAAGTGACTGTTAATTGTTAAAAAAACCTGTTGAGTGGCTGTGAAACATGGATTTCTGTAAATATGTATTTAAAAAATGATAATACTTACCGATTTTTTTCTATATGCGGACGTTAAAATAGATCGTGAGCTTTATGTTTCGTTTAATCTCATTGGATATTTGTATCGCGAGTGATACCATTAGTTTTTTTGTTT